>JPET01000002.1:1853050-2135335 GCA_000732205.1 Verticillium tricorpus MUCL 9792
GGGGGGGGGGGGCGATGGGCGCATACCTGCTTGTTTGGTCCGCCGGATTCGCAGAATGCTTTCTGGCAGCGCGGGTGGTCAGTCACAGCTCAACCAGGCTCGGGCTGGCGGCGGGCGCGGGCATACCACGTTGCGGACGGCGATCCCCTCGGGACTGTCCTCGTCCAGGTTGTCGGAGATGGCGAGTCCCTGTGACGCCGTCGGCTCGCTCTGGGAGGGCGCACTGCTGCTGCTGGCGGCGGCGCCTGTGCCGGTCCTCCTCTTGATGGTGCCGATCATGCGGTTCACGCTGAGACCCTTCTTGACGGACTTCATGGCGGCGGCGGCGGCGGCGGGGAAGGTAAGGCGAGGGTGACTGTGACGGCGACGCAGGGCTTGGGTGCCGGCAGGCGGATGGCGCGGATGGTTCGGCCTCGCGGGTTTGGGGCGCCCTGGATGGGGGTGGGCGAAGGATTAGACGGGAAGAGCGCCGTGTAATGGGGAGCTGGAGATGGGGCGGAATATGCGAAGGAGAGAGAGGTAGAGGTAGAGGTAGAGGTAGAGAGAGGTAGACGCAGAGGTGGGCGCAGACGTCGAAGTAGAGGTAACGGTAGAGGTAGAGAGACAATGGGTCGACGGCGGCACGGCTGGTGTTCAGGTCTCGGGTGCAGATGCAGGTCCAGGTCCAGGTCCAGATCCAGTCGCAGGTTGGGGGCGGTTCGGAGTCAATGCTGAAAGGGTATCAAGTCGTCGAGCTGCTTGTTTGGCGTTGGATGGGGATGGGGATGGGATGGGATGGGTGGGGTCGGTGCTGTGCTTGGAGCAGGCCTGGGCTGGGGCGGGCGTGGGCGTGGGCATGGGCCGAGGGGGGCCGCCTGTAGGTGGTTCGAGCAGCAGCAGCAGCAGCAGTAGTGAGCAGCTACAGCGGCAACAGCAGCAACAGCCGGCGGTCGGTACAACAGCAGCAGCTTTGGATGTGGTCAACGGGTCGGATGCCGGCGGGGGAACGTGTGCCGCTAATTCGCTTTCACCTTCGCATCCATTCCATGTGCATCGGTACTGGAGGCGCGGAGATAAGATGGTGCGACGACCACCAGACGGCGGCCCCCTGGGAGGACCTTTTCTGCCCTTTATATTCCAGGGTCCAAGCTGCGATGCCATGCGCTGCCATGCGAACGGGACGCCATCGCGGGTGCAGGCGTCTGGCCTGGGAGGACGACCAGCAGGGATCCGGCGTACGTCTGTCGCCTGGTGATCTGTGGCTGCGTCAACTCTTTCTGGAGAGCGCAAATGATCAATCAATTCGCCCTCGTCTCGTGGCTGGGTCGGCGATGGGGCTCGATGCCACCGTCACGATACTTTGTTCAGAGGGGGGCCCGCATCCTCTCGCCGCCAAGGAGCTGCCACGCACATGCACAGCCTCGTCCGCGCAAGCTCGCGAGTAGACGCAGCCCCCAGACGGCAAAAGGGACACGCCATCCCTCTGCTGCCCGTCAGTCAGTCAGTCAGTCCATCACTCATTCATTCGTGCGCCGGACGCAGCAGTTGGACGCGTCGCCGTCGTCGAGCACCCGCCGTCGTACAGGCCTCCCACCCTGCTCTGCCCCTCCCTGTGCCACGGTCGACGAACGCTGCACTACCGGTCCGCCACGGCCTAGGCCCCCCCACACGTTTGGCGAGGCCTGGTGACACCGCCCGGGACGTCATCGCAAACATGGCCCCTCTGTCCCTCTCTGTCGCTCACTGTCCCTCTCACTCTGTACATCGCCACGCGAACCCCCGTGAAACGAGGTCCCTTCGCTCGAGGACGAGTGCTCCGCGGCAGAACGGCGTTTCATCCCATTTTCTATCGCGACAAGTGTCTCTCGAGACCGACGTCTATATTCGTAGCGGCCATTCCTGGGCCCGTCCCACCCCCCCATGCTACGTGCCCGTGCCCGTGCCGACCTGATCGGCTCTACCCCAACGTGCCTGTCGTTTCTTTTCCACCCCAGGGGCCCAGGAGGGGGTTCGCAGCCCCATGCATGCGTACCGTCTGTGCCACCACCAACCCTCTCGAGCCAGTCCATCACAGCTGGTCGCCCTCGCCGTCTGACTCGTCGACCTGTGGGGTGACGGCCTCCACGATGAGGTTGCCCGACCGCCCGATCGTCTCGCCCATGGTGACGTGCTCGCTGGGCTCGTACACCACCCTCGGCATGATCGACGCGATGTGGAATCCGAACTCGTGGTCGTAGTCCGCCGGCGCCTCGGCCTTCTCGTCCAGCTCCCCCTGCAGCAGATCGTAGCACTCGACGAACGCGTAGAGCGCCTCCAGCGGCGTGTCGCTGCGGAACCGCCGCACGATCCTGCCCGCCCCCGACGACTCGGGCATCTTGAGGGCGATGCGCACCACCTCCTTGGCGTCGCCCGCCGGCTCGGCCTCGATCCGGGTCGCCCGCCAGCGCACCCACTGCTCGCGCTGCGCCGCCCGCCGCGCCGCCGCCTCCTTCTCCTCCTCCGCCCGCCTCGCCGCCTCCGCCGCCGCCTTCTCCGCCTCGCGTCGCTGCCGCGCCCTCTCCCGGTCCTTGGCCAGGGATCGCTCGTAGGCCGAGTCCTGCTCGTGGCGCAGGTTCTGCGTCACCTCGCGCGCCGTCCTCTCAGCCCGCACCCCGGCCAGCTCCGAGGCGTACTTGCCCATGGCCGCCTGCGCTTCCGAGAGGTAGTCCGCCGCCGGCATCGGCCCGGCCAGCCGCTTCACGATGCTCATCCTCGTGCTGCCCTCCTTGGGCGTCAGGCACACCAGCGCCGAGAACGGGTACTTGGTGCAGTTGTACTCTTGCGCCACCTGGAAAGCCTCCGAGTCCAGCACATTGCCGCCCCACAGGATGATGTTGTTCGCCGGGTCCTTGATGAAGCTGACCACCTCCGGCGCCAGGAGCGTCTCTCGCGTGAACGACTCCGTGTCGTCGTGCTCCGGCGACATGAGCACCACCCACAGAAACTTGAGGTCCTTCTTCGCCAGGTCCTGCGCCTGCGCGATGCCGCCCTCGAACCACGGCAGCTCGCTGCTGCCGTACTCCTCCTCAAACTCCCGCTTGAACCTCGCCGCCGTGTCCTGCGGCATCAGCATCCGCCGGCCCGTGGTGTTCCGCAGCCCGGGCGCGCCTCCGCTCGTCAGGGAGCGCGGTCGTATCGACGCCGGCAGGAACGAGAAGAGGTACCAGACGGTGCGGAAGAGCCGCGACGCGACCGCCCATCCCAGGCTGAACGGCGTGAGCAGGAGTCCGATGACGAACGGCGGCCTGTAGACGGTGTTGGGCATCGGCACGATCCGCGGCGCCGGCTCCGGTCGGTCTGCCGGGTTGCCCCGCGGCGCGCGAGCGGCTGATGTGTATAGGCTTTCCTGGAGGTTCTCGTGCCTCGCCGTCGTTCGCGGGAGGTCCGGCTGGGCCATCGCCTCCGCCACCGGATCCGGGCCCTCGCCGTCGAAGAACTTGGCGATGGCAATCTGCGTACGCTCCTCGTTAGCACGTCCGCGCTCTCGCACCGAAGCCGTGGGCTGGTCGCACCTGCACATTCCATTGTGACCGCTGCAGCAGGGGCACGGCGTCCTTGACCTCCTGGTCCGTCACCTGCATGTACTGCTGCAGAACTTCCTGCTGGCTCGGGGACAGCTCCCCCAAGTCAACAGTCCCGTCTGTTGCCATCGAAGTTGGTCCTCGCGTCGGAAATGGCAATCAAGTGCCCGTTGAGCAGAGCGGGTTGAATCGGGAAGGCACTGTTGAGGTGGCAATCAAGCTCGCGACGTATCCCGCAGGCAGGGGTCCAGGCGTAGTACAACGGTCAAGTCGAATGGCCAGTCGTCCACAGGTCGTCCGGTGTCGTTTGGATTGGGTCGGGGTGTTGATGATGTTTCGTGACTATTTGTACCGCGGCAGTGCTTCGCCAACGAATGGAGACCGTGGGTTGCCTGCCTGTACGCCGCCTCAACACGGTGACGACACATGGCTTCTAAGCTACCCGGCGGGTCCCACCACCACCCGCGCCTTATCTCTTATCCCGTGGCGCGTCTCACACGAGCAGATGCATCTCGCCTCATTGCATTCCCGCAAATATGCGCCTAGCCCACCACGGAGCTGCGCCTTGCACTGCATAGCTGCATGGAGCCCCTCCAAGACCGCGTCCCGCCCCTCCGATTCAGGCATGAGTGGACACTGGACAGGGAACACTGGACGCTGCCGGCGGCGGTGGAAAGCTGGAACCGCGACAGTGGGGAACCAACCTGACTTCCCCCAACTCCACCACCCTGGGCCTCCGCGCGAACCATCGAGCGCCGCGACGACGTCCCCCCCAGTGTGTGTGTGTGTGTGTCTTCTCTCCTCGAACACGCTCGTATGGGCGAGCCGCCAAACATTTTATTCGAACAATGGGCAAGGCCAGCGAGGCTCAAGTGTGTACATCCCATCCCGACCCTCGTCACCCCCTGCCGCACTCGCATACTGTCGCGGTCCCCTTGTCTCGGACTCGACACCCATCGCTCGGCGGCTCGACGCACGACGCGGCTAAAAATCAAGATATCGAGAACCCGTCCCCGGCTGACTCTCCCATCCAGACGTCGTAAAACCGACCTCCAGAGGCGTCCTTCCTAGTCACCCGTCGCGAACGATCATGTCGGCCCCGCGATTCAGCTCGGCCGGGCGCCAGGTCGGGTCACCCAAGCCCAAGACGCGAGGCGAGTCCTGTGTTCCCGGAGTCACCTGTCCGCGCGAAAAACCAGCTGACGGGATCAATTGACACAGAGAGCAAAGACACGCTCTGCCGGAACGTCCTGATCTACGGCCACTGCCGATACGAGAACAGCGGTTGCGCATTCAACCACGACCAGAACAGAAACGTGAACCAGAACGGACAGGCAGCGTCGAGCCTCCAGCCAGAAGTGTAAGTCTTCGCACCACGCGTGATCACCATGCGCCGTTTCCATTGTAGGCTGCAATCCTGCTTTGAACCGACGATCGCCGCCGGAAGCCTGGCATGGCATTGGCGTCAGTCACTGCGACCCGCATCAAGTTCCGACGTCGTAGAGTTTGTACGGTGGTGCGTAGGGGGAAAGACACGAAGAGCAGATGGATATGGGAAGGCGCAACAAGCGACACCTCGCTCGAGTCTCCCGCAAACCGGGGCGTCGCACTCCATCGTCCTGCTCCTCAGCCACCATTGCCATGCTCGAGTCATCGCCAGAGAACCATACGATACAATAGCCAGGCTGGGCGAGGAAGGGAAGAGATAGCTGCCGTGTTACCAACTTGATCTGCGTACCGAGCATACTGGCCGCCCACGATATCCTGCCGAAGCTCAATCGGGGCGTTGTGGGTGCAGATCAGGTCATGGGAAGGGCCTCAGCGGACTGCGTCTCTATCCAGAGCCACTTGGGCGTGCCACTGGCCAGACCAGCATTCCGCCAGAAACATGCGAAGGCTCTGGGATGAACGTCGTGAAGTATCACGACAAAGCAGCTTGACATGTTCAGAATTCCTCATGGATGACGGCTAACAGGTAAACAGTACTGCGAAAAGGTTCAATGTCGATTCGCCGTCGTTCACTCCGACTACCCTGCAAGCCACTCCCGGGTCTGCGACAGGCACGCCTGTCAAGAAGTCTACATTTTCTTCCCAAGCGGCCAGTGTTGCCTCTTTTGTTCCCCGGGGAACAACCAGTAAGTCACCAATCTAGACTCGAAGGCAACGAAGGCATCATAGCCTTGGAGATGAATTATGAGGCTGACCAGGTTACTGGGATAGCCACGCCGTCTGCATCGAAAGATTCGGAGACTACCACATCTCTCTTCAACCCAGCCAAGTTCCAAGAGTTCACCCCTCAGAACTTCGAACTGAGTCCCAATGTAAGGATCTGTTCTGCTGGCGATGCCCAATTCGAGACTAACTGTGCATCTAGGTCAGCACTAATGGCACTGCCAGTGAGGCCGGCCTCACTTTCGACGCCTTCTCGATGGCGAACCTCAACCAGGGCCTGCCTCAAACCCCTTTTAACCCCTACGCCGAAGATCCGACGGCTCTCGCCTCCTCTGGTGCCTTCTTCCAACCACAGAATCCCTTCGCAGCGCACACGCAACCAGTTTGTCTCCCGGCTCTCTGTTTATCACCGCCTCATTACTAACGAGCTTGCCAGCTCCAATACCACCTCTATGCCCCCTTGGGGCAACACCGCGAGGGTCTCCTGCCGTACCAGAGGCAAACGAACGATTTCTTCCTTCCCGAGAAGATCCGTGAGGATGCGCAGCGAAAGCTGGAAGCAGCCCACCAAGTTATGAACAGTAAGCGCCAACAGATCACCAGGCCACGGCAACCTCTAACACTGCACAAGACACGGCGCTTCCGATGATCGACCACTACTCCTCCCTTGTTCCTCTAGACACGAGCAACAGAGAGAGTTCGAGCATATTCGGGTACACCAGCTGGGTCTACAAGGCAACCTCTCAAGAAAATGGCCGGACGTTCTTTTTGCGCCGGATCAAGGGTTTGTGCGCCAATGGTTGCGGGAGCCGACTACGTGCTGACATTCGAAGACTTCCGACTCTCAAATGAGCAAGCCATTCGCCTCGTAAAAGACTGGAAGAAGGTCCACAACGGCAGCGTCGTCTCGGTGCACAGCGCTTTTACGACGCGGAAGTTCCAGGACAGCTCCATCATCTTCGTTTACGACTATCACCCTCTCTCGAAGACTCTGGCACAGCATCATTTCCCACAGCAACAGACTAACAGATACAATACGAAGCCATCCATCACCGAAGACGTGATGTGGAGCTACATCACACAGCTCGCCAACGCTCTCAAAGCAATCCACAAGCTCAACCTCGCTGCACGGTGCATCGACGCCAGCAAGATCATCCTGACAGATAAGAACAGGATACGGCTGAGCGCTTGCTCCATTCTCGACGTGCTTCAGTTCGAGGCCCGGCGGCCGCTGCAAGAGCTGCAGCAGGAAGATCTGACCCAGGTCGGCAAGCTCATGCTCTCCCTCGCCAGCAACACCGCGATGAGCTCCATCACGGCCAACAACATCAACATGATATTCCAGCAGATAGGCAACATGTTCTCCGAGTCACTGGTCAGCAGTCTCATGTGGCTCGTCTACCCCAGCCAGGATGGGGAGACCAAGACTATCGACGTCTTCCTCACCAAAATCTCGACCCACATCATGGCCAACATGGACATGCTGATGCACCAGAACGATTCGTTGACGTCGAACCTCTACTCTGAGATCGAGAACGGGAGGCTCTTCCGCCTGTTGTGCCGGCTAGGCACCATTAACGAGCGGCAAGAATTCGACGGGGATCGGCAGTGGTCCGAGAACGGCGAGCGATACATGCTCAAGCTGTTCCGAGACTATGTTTTCCACCAGGTCGACGCTAACGGCCAACCAGTGGTGGACCTCGGACACATTATCCGCTGCTTGAACAAGCTGGATGCAGGCTCGGACGAGAAGATATGCCTGACCAGTCGGGACGAGCAGACGGTTTTCGTCGTCAGCTATAAGGAGCTGAAGAAGCAGATCGGCAGCGCCTTCGGGGACCTGCTGAAAGGCAGGCCCAGTGGCGGACGGGGGTTCTAGAGGTCAGCTGGGCGCCGGGCTCGGAATGTGCGACGAGCCTAGGGGCACTCATTGAGTTTTCGTGATCGGATGACAGGCCTCTCCTGACGAAGTGACTTGGCTACGTATGAAAACGGTTGGATTATGGAACGGTCGGCCTCAGAGGTGATGAACGGACGGACGGACGGGAACATGGTTGGGCCAGGGCCTGGTCACGACCATTACGACGGGGCCCCGAGGTGATGACAAGGTGAATGGATGGTGCCACCGAATTGTATCACTTGGGGTCGGGCTTAGAGAGTGGTAGGGGGGGAATGGTGGCACATTTGGTGCAGAGGCGCCCGAGGCGCTCCCCCTCCCCCTCCCCCCCACTCCATCGGTCAGCCAATTTGACCGGTGTGCATCGGTCTGTTCTTCCCTGCAGCAGGTCGTGGAGGATAGTAAGCATCTAGTTAGAGGTAGCGAATGAGTCAACTTTCAATCTCTTTATGCTTTTGCAGCTGTCCAGGTCGGACCTGCTGCATGCTACACAGTTGGGTGCATTTTATGCGCCGTATCGGATGCATGGCTCCATGGGTGCATGGAGTGGTTGGTCAAAAATCGACACACCCCCTCCGACACGGTTCTGTTCGGCACTACCCAAGACTGATTCCCGACTCGAGGCATCAGTTCCACATGTTTCGACGCCCGTGGAGCAGCCTGGGTGTTCTGTGTTACGCGACAAGCAGCTTATTTTCCCCCGCCGTCCTATCAGATATCAGAGGAGTGGGCAGATGCGCAGTGGTGCAACATGGTCGGGTTAGGCTCCTCATTCCTCCTCCGGCTGAGTGAAGGGATTGGCGATCGACTCGCTGCCGTCGACGGGGCTGACGAGGACGAGAAGGGTGCCGCGGGCGACGACGAGGCCGAGTGAGCGAGTGTTTTCTTTTCCTTCGTCATCTAGGAGCGGGTGGTTAGCCAGAGGTCGGGCGTCGGGCGCATGGTTGGGGGACGCGACATACCCCTCATGACTTCTTCGACATCGTCGAGGACGAGGTTCATCAGGGCGTCGTATCCCTTGAGAGAGCCGGTCACTGGGTACAGGTCAGTCCATGGTCCACTGGGTGACGCGCCAGCGCGACAGCTGGGGCGTCCAGGGTGGGGTGTCAACCGACCTTCGCGGCCGCCATTGAACTTGACGGTGATCCTCTTGTCCATGTACTTGCCCAGGTCAAGAATGTTCTCCTTCTTGGGCCTCTCGCGGTCACCACCAGCGCCACCCTGGCCTCCACCGCGGCCACCACCACCACCGCCTCCCCTCCCACGGTAGCCTCCTCCGCGGCCGCCGCCGCCGCCTCCTCCTCCACGGTGCGAGCCTCTGTCGGCCATGACGAGCTGGGTCAAGTTGCTGGGTGTAGCGTGTGTGATGTGTTGGGTGGATGGTCGAGTTGCGGTCGCTTCGTTTCGAACCCCAGGGTCGCGGATGGGGACGTCGAGGGCAGGGGTTATCGCGAGTTTGGAGGGGTGTTGCTCTCGGGAAAAAGTTGGGGTCGAGGTGATGGACTGGAAGTACCTTGTACCTAGGTATCTCGCGTACGTCGATTGACGACAGACGTCGTTCAAAGCGGCCGGTGGTGGTGTGGTGTGGTGTGCAGACGTGAGCGGGGCGGGGTGGAGGTAAATGTGGCGCTCCCTTGGTTCAAGTGGCTGATGCTACGGTGTGCGCCGTTGCTCCAGTCAGCCCGGAGATGCCAAGTAACCCTGCTCGGGGGTGCTGCTGGGAGGGTTTTCACGACATGCTCCAAACCCAGAGCCTCGATCCATTGGCAGGACCTCGCAGGTAGCCACAGAGACGCCCGGACGAGATTACGGACTCAACCAAACGCCACGCCGTTCTAGGATCTTGTGACGAGGTGCATGTGGTACTGCATGATGGTTGTCGACTCGGCCTCGGAACAGTCCCGTTGGCCTACGAAAGGCTTCCTGCAGGATGCCATGCTGCGTTGGATTCCAACCCCCGTGCGTTGTGCTTCGCGCGCTGTGCTACACGCGTCTGCATTTGTTGACGTCCTCGTATCCTACGAACCTGGCCGGTCCATCGCGCCCAGCATGTCAGAGTCGCTCTCGACCGGGGGGCCGCGAGATACCCAGGCTGGGGTTTGAAGTTGGTAGCGCCCGCGGGCGAGTAACCTCTGGCGGCTCACGGTTGACACCTTGTCCGATGGTGGTCATCCAATGGAGGTAACCCGAGGTGAAGCAGATCGCCGTTCCAGACCAGGTCCATTTCTACGCCTACGAAAACGAGAGGGCGACCAGGGCGTCAGCCAGGTCGCGCGGCTCGTGTGGTTGTGCTTGTTTTCAAATGGCGCCTTTGCCGACCGGCACTCGATCGACGGACCTTAATTTCCATCCAAGGTCGGAAGCAACCAAGCAGCGTAATGTAATGTACTGCGCCTATAGTGCCATGTCCTCGAGTCAGGGCAGGGGGGCGGGCAGGTGTCGGAAGCCGATGCCAGGCTGTCGTTGACAGCATCCCGGGGCGGGAGGCGGAGGAGATGGGGAGGGGGGCAGTCGCCAGCGGCTTGGCTTGTGCTTTCCGCATGGGAGCTGGTCGAGGGAAAGAGCAAGAGGGTGGCGGAAGGGACGTGGAGGGATTACGGGCTGACCCAGGGCACTGGCTGGCAAGTGCGGCCCAGCGGCCTCCAATGCCCCTCCTCACCGTCACCGACTGCCCGTCTCCATCACAAATGCCCCGGCTTCCTCCCCGCCCTAGGACCACTGGAGGCGCTAAACCCAGTCAGCCCAGTGTACCTTCGCCCTTGTACCCAGGCTGGTTTTCGGGGACCCAACTGGCGGGTAGGTACTTCTCAAGTCTCCCCTGGTGGTTTAGTGGTGAGTGTGCACATGCACACACTGATTGAACCTCCACCAAAGGTACGAGTGCTTCGGAGAACCCCCGGACCTTCTTTTCTCTCCATTTCCCTCATCCCATACGTCCTCTGTTCACTTCCCACTTCTCGTTTCTTTCCCTTGTTCTTGCTCGTCTCGCCTCGACAACCCCCGCCGGCCCCCTTGGTATCTTTGTTCAATACGCCGGCGATCAGCTACAAAATCCACCGGCTTGGCCTGGTCTTTCGTCTTCGTTCTCGCCCTCCACGTTACAGCCACAATCCGCTCCACTTGCTGTATCTCCTACCTCGAAGAACGTCCGCCGCCAACGATGGTTCTCTAACAGCCATCCGTCGAGCTCTGAGCACTTCTCGTGTTCCCCTGACTACATCTCTCACGACGCCCAGAGCTCCCCCTCTCAACCAGAATCAAGATTCACCAAACCTAACGACGAACCATCACACGTCTACTCCCAAACCTCTCACCTCTCGCTCTCTCAGTCCACCAACGTAAACTCCCTGCCCTTGCCTGCCATCTGTGAGCAGCTGTCCTTGGACAGAAGGAGCACTACAACTCCTCCCTTCAAGCTGATCTGGATTGCTTGATCTGATTCAGCGCCGACCGAGCTTGAGCTGGCTGGCACCTGCCTAGGCTGAGAGAAAGAGACGTCCTTAGCTTTGGTTCCATCGACGACTTCCTCTGCCCTCTGTTCACTTCGCTCATTCGTCCGCCCCATTTCCTGGCTCTTTGTCTGCCGCGTGACTTGCCGCGAGTCGACTCGCCCGTTACTGTCACGATGGCACATGTCTCGGAGTCCCAAGAAGCACACAAACGAAAGCGCGATGCCGACGACGCTGGTGGTCAGCCTGCGCACTCGGATCGCATTCCCCAGCCACCTCCTCCTCCACCTCAAACAGGTATGTCCTAGCGAGCCGCGCCAGTGTGTATGTGACTTTGGTCATGCGCCCCCGAATCGGATGCGGTTTTCGCAAACTGTCCTGGCTGGCCGTCCGGCAGGTCGAGAAGCATGAACCCGTCATCCAATCTTCGGTCTTATGGTTGTTCTTGGCGCCCCGGTCCGGGCGCGTCCGGTTCTGGATCTCGCAAGGGACCTGAACCTCAACCATTTCTGAGCATGCCGTCGTGGACAAGGATGTTTTCTTCCACACAGACTGGCATTGATCAACCGGCTGCTTGAGTGGCGTTGACTTGCTCCTCTTCAACCAGTTTACTAATTGGCGGCTTAAGGCAGTCCATTCATCGTAAATTACATGTCAAAGTCGGGCATCAGGAGAATCGATCTCATCCCGGGCGACCTTGACGTATTTTCCGATATTCTTGGGCTCCTCGGTAACTATGAAGGTGCGGATATCTACCTCTTCGGCTACCCAACCGCAGACTGACATTTGTCTCAGGGGTTCTGAGCCGGCACGAGAGCCTGGCGGCCAACCTGGGCGCCAAGCTCACAGGACCTCGTCTATTGAGAGCCATGGAGGGAGTCTTTGAGGGACCCATCATGACGTCTCCATCATCCCCGTTTCAATACCAGTACGCTCCAGTTAGCTGGCTCGATATTGTCACTTTCGCGAGGTCGAATCCGGAAAAGTTCGTACTGAGTTCGAATGCCGATGGCGAACGGTCGTGCCACTTCTGCCTCAACGGGACACAGGTGCAGATCCTCGAGGATGACTGGAGACTCATCGTGAACGGCACCCTTGAGAGATTCTCCATGGTCTCGAACGCACCACTTGAGGAAGATGAGATGGCTGAGCTGGCAACATTGGACATTGTGGAGAAGAGGTTGCAGGTGCTTATCAAGAAGGCGGATGAGGTTGCGAAGAGGGCTCGTCAACTTAATTACCACCTCAGCGGCCGGAAAGCTGCCATTAATGCCCGACATGCCAACAACTCAACCTCAACGGGGTTCCGTCACCTCAGCTCCCCGCATGGCCAAAGCGGCGCTGGCTCCGGCTACGATCTCCGCGCCGACCTGCTGCAGCAGTTCACTGCCTTGACTGCCCAGTCGTATGCGCAACGCATGCCGCCAGTCCCCGGCCAAGACGCAGGCCAGGCGCTACACAACTCTCACGGTACGGCAGAAAATCGCAACCAGTTGCCGATGCAGCCTGGTCGGTCGCCGTTGCCGTCTTCTCAACCTATACCCCGAAGTGACACTTATGACCCAACTGCAGCCTACCGGAAGGTCATGACGGCTCGGGTCGAGAGACTAAACAAAGGGAGCCCGATATATCCGCCATGCGATCGGTGCCGACGATTGAAGTCACCATGCGTCAAACATTTGACAGCCTGCCAAGGATGCACGAAGAAGCACGCCAAGTGCTCGTGGAAGACCATCACGAACCGAGAAATGGCCTGGCTCGACAGAGTGGAAAGCGATGCCATGGATATAGAATTGCATGGTCGCGAGTTAGGTTCAGGCCATATCGCGGGATCAAGATATGATCTCGCGCACGATGAAAACCGTCAAACCACGGACGAATCGGTGGGGTCACCTCTGGCCCGCGGGGAAGGCTCAAGGCCGGAAAGCCGGGGAAGCCAACCTACGCCACAAGACCCTTCTCTGGCGGAGGCGGGAGAGGCAGCAGGACCCGATGGTTTACCAGACATTTATGCGCCAGTGTCGCCCTCCACATCAAGACCCTGGCCTGCCGATATCCTCCACCAAGAGGACCAACCCGTCCAGAGCAGAGACCATACCTTGCTGAGCCACATGGCATCGGTCGCGACTGCAGCAGCTGATGCTCGAGAGCTGATGCTTAGACGTGCTTCGGCAACATCAGGACAGTAGGGTCATCGAAAGCCATACCGAGGTCACGGTGGTAAGGTTGGGGGGGGCAAGGGAATACCCAGCGATTGGATGTTAATCCTGATACGGGCAAGAATGCGTTGGTGGTGAGTGCCGTGCAACAGCAGTGTGGAGGAAGGGGCGGTTTCGTGAGAGTTCTACGACAAAAGGAACTTGTATAGTGAGCGAGATGCTTCTTTTGAATAATGATGAACGAAACCTCATTGTCGAAAAGAACAGGCGATGATCAATCCAGAGACCCCTTTCCAGTTGGGGGCCACACCGAGTGACACTTAAACCGTGCTTGCCACCACACCGAGAGGGGCTACACCGCCTGCCACTCCCATCATTACCGTCCCCCTTACGCACGGACCATGTCTTATGATGACACAGCCGAAGTGTAGCGTGGCGCGGCGCGTGAGGTTGATCCCGTCTAGAAAAAAAGACTTGATGATTCAGGGACCCCAAACTCGACAAACGCATGGCACAACGGATTCCGACCAGCCCACCAAGACCGCGACAACCCTTTGTGCCAGTGGATTGATCGCGCCGCGTTCAGACCGTGCTCAACTCTGTCAATCATTGGCAGCTGCAACAAACACCACTTTTTCGCAGACGTTTGGTTGACGCCATCCTCGTTCCTTCCTACGGTTCCCGTCGCCACATAGATGGCCCATCTCAACTCGAATCAAGACTTCATGGCTGGTCCAGGAGACCACCGCAGGTCGACCTCTCTTGACACACGAACCGATACATCATCCTTCATCACATCCCGCGAGACTGGCGATGTCTTCCCCGACACCACACAGAACCCAGCCATCGCTGCACGGGCATCCCCCTTTGCCAAGTCCTGGGTTCACTTCCTTGCCGGAGGGTATGCTCTCCATCATCTGCTTGCCCCCTATCATACCCCCTTGCACAGGCTAACATGCTCCCAGGGTCGGTGGCATGACAGCAGCAGGCCTGACGGCCCCCCTCGACGTGCTGAAGACCCGTCTCCAATCCGACTTTTACCAATCCCAGCTCCGCGCCTCCCGCCCAGCCGTCGCCCTTAACCCCTTCCGCGCCGCCGCCTTCCACCTCCGCGACACCCTCTCGATTCTCTCCTCCGTCTACAAGCTCGAAGGTCCGCGCGCCCTCTTCAAGGGCCTGGGCCCCAACCTCACGGGCGTGGTCCCGGCTCGCGCCATCAACTTCTACACGTACGGTAACGGCAAGCGCCTCATCGCCCAGTACGCCAACGACGGCAAGGAGGCCGCGTGGGTGCACCTCTTCGCCGCCGCTGCCGCGGGCATTGTGACGAGCACGGCGACCAACCCCATCTGGATGGTCAAGACGCGGCTGCAGCTCGACAAGACCATCGTCGAGAAGACGGGCGGCGCCGCGACCCGGCAGTACCGTAACAGCATCGACTGCATCCGCCAGGTGCTGCGTGCCGAGGGTATCCGCGGCCTCTACAAGGGCATGAGCGCCAGCTACCTCGGTGTCACCGAGAGCACGCTGCAGTGGATGATGTACGAGCAGATGAAGCGCTACCTGAAGCTGCGCAACGAGGGCATCGTCGCGAGCGGCCGGGAGAAGACGGCCTGGGACACGGCCCTGGACTGGACCGGCAACGTCTTCTCCGCCGGCGGCGCCAAGTTTGTGGCCGCCATCATCGCGTACCCGCACGAGGTAAGTGCTGATGCATAGACACCGGGCCTGATCACGATCGAGGTTACTGACACACGGATACAGGTCGCGCGGACGAGGCTACGACAAGCGCCCGAGGCCAATGGGCAGCTCAAGTACACCGGGCTGATGCAGTGCTTCAAGCTCGTGTGGAAGGAGGAGGGCTTCATGGGCCTCTACGGCGGCCTGACGCCGCATCTGATGCGCACGGTGCCCAGCGCCGCCATCATGTTCGGCATGTACGAGGGCATCCTCCGGATATTCGACGTGCCTTCCAACGAGAAGGAGTGACGAGACGAAGCCGAAGACCACACGCCACAGGATGGGGGGGCGGAAAGACGACCCATCCATTCGACGACGACGACCTTGTAATACCACTGGATTGACCCGGCTCGCGGGACATCTCCACTTCTCGCTTCTCTTCTCACACATACGCCCTGCTTTCATCGACATCACCACCTTGTACATCACCAAAAGAAACCAATCAAACACCGCAACGGCTATAGACTCGGGGGGCAGGGAAAGGCGAGGCCCAGGAAACCGCGCGAGGGCAGTGCATCGGGGACACCAAAACGGCGTTGGGGATCTCTCTCCTCCCGAGAGAGAGAGAGAGAGACATGTGTACCATAACAGAGGTCTTGTAACATCACTTGTTGGGAGTAGAAGGACACTGGAATTCGAGCGGAACGGCGGTCGCACGAAGGGGACAGGCGGGGCAAGCGATTCGAGCAGAAAACTGGTTAGACAAATCCTACCTTGATCAATCTGCCTTGCAACTTTTGCGTGTACACAACGAACGAGCTACATAGAGGAAGGGACCAAGCGCGGCACGACCTGAAATAAAGTACCGCCTCCCCCCAACGCCGCTAGGAAAAATGGAAACAAGAGAAGAAGATGAAGAGAGAATCGCAACGCTCATGCTGGCCGGCCGGGCGGGACCCATTGGGGGCCATCCGACGGAGCGGAGGGACGCCCCGCTGGGGCGCTGCGGCCGGCTTCACAGAAGAAACCATCCCAAAGGACAAACACAGAGAGCCTTCAGTCCCGTTGCCATGCCACAGGTTATCACGTCTTCCGGGCCGCGAACCTGGCGACGATTGTTTTCCGCTTATCGATCGCGTCAGCCGGAGTTTTGGCTCATGCCGCCCGAGGCAGCGACTCGTTCGAGAGGCGTGTCGGATCGCGGCTGGTGGCGCGGCGGGCGGCTCTTGCGCAGCTTGTTGGGCACCCGGGTGGCGGGGACGGCGGACGGGGACGAGGACGAGGAGGACGAGGGGCTGCGGGCGAGGGCGCCGGGCCAGGCGAGGCGGAGTTTCAGTCACCACGCATTGCGGTCCCAGTTGGGGTCTGCGAAATCACGTCAGCTGATCTGTCCCCTGAGCCCCGTGGCGTCCCGACCGGCGCGCCGTGTCGGTGTTGCTGCTGCTGCTGCAGCACAGACGAGCGCCGCCTGCCCCTCGTCCTTCCGACGATCCAAACCAGGTCCTCCTGCTGGCGCTCGGCGGCGACGACGGCGCGCAGAGACTCGGAGGAGACGGGGGCGTGCAGGGCGGGCGGCGCGTCGGATGCTGACGCTGCTGCTGATGACGATGTGGGTGAAGCAGGCGAGGAGGAGGAGGGTACAGGATGGGCGGCGAGGAGCGGCAGCGGCATACCTTGGACAAAGGCGGCGAGGACCTTGCTCCCGGTCTGCAGGAGGGGGTGGCCGACGACGATCTTGAGGAACTTCTCGAGGCCGGCGCGGCGGCCCTCGATGACGTCGTCGCTGAAGCGGTTGGTGAAGACCTTGCCGGGCAGGGGGGGGATGGTGACGCGGGCGGACTCGCGCTCGAGGATGTCGCGGAAGTACTCAAAGTCGGAGTAGCGACGGCGGACGCTGGAGGCGCGCAGCTTGAAGGCGGGGATGTTGGTGCGGCAGACGATCTCGTAGTCGGTGTACATGGAGCGGCCCATGCCGTGGGTGCGGGGGTTGCGGACCTCGATCTCGAGGAAGTTCTCGGGCGGGCCGTAGATCTCGTCGAACGACTGCTGGCGGTTGTCGGGCATGGCCTGCATGATGGGCCGGTGGAAGGGCGAGGTGGGCGAGGAGGGCGACTCGGCGCCGCCTGGGGCCTGGGCCCCGTCCTGGTCGCGGGACGCCGTTTTGGCGGTATTGGCGGGGGGTATCGCGGCGCGCGCGCGGTCCAGAGGCGACCCGTCCTATCGGCGACGGGCGAGTGATGGCTGTGGACTGGGTTGGGGGGAGGCTGCGGGAGGCCGTGTCGTGTCGAGGTGGTCGTGTGGGCGGCGGGTCGATGGTCGTTGGTTGTGTGGAGAGGAGGAATTCCCGCTTTCTGGCAGATGGGGGAAGACGAGGAGGGGTCGAAGGAAAGTGGGAGGGACGTCGGATGGCAGATGGCGCTCGCTCGCATTACCTCAGGCCGATGGAGAAAAATAGGCGGGGATGCGATTACGAGATGCGCCCGGCCGTTCTACGCCTGCTCCCCGCCGCCTTAGGTAAGTCAGTACCTTTGGGCACAGGCGTGAGATGGTCCCTCTTACAGGGGTGCTTCAGGCACGACACCCTGATCCAAGGCCTAGACTCCATGTGCCTTAGGTGCTGCACCTGCTAGCCCGTGTCTCGGAAGCCGCAGATGAGATGACGCGGGGACAGCCACGATGCCTTCACCAGCCACTCGGTGTGTGGCTACCGACTAAGGTACCTACCTACCTTAGGCAGGTAGGCATCGGGGTGAGGTTGCGAGGAGGGAACCGTCTTCAAGATCCGTCAAAGGACATGGGTCACTAACGAGGGAACTACATGGAGGACATGGCATTCCTCTTTCAGTACCTTTTCGTAGATCAAGAGATCATGGCATGGGCACACGAGAACAGTGGAATCTGCCTTGACAAGCTCCCAAGCCAGGTCGACCTACATCTCTGGGAAGCCAACGCAATACCTCCCGCCGTAATAATGACAATGATTGGGCTAAAGGACGCTTGTTATCCGGCTTGCCGGTGATGAAACGTGTCTGAAATTCGGTATCACCGTCTCCTCGACCTCGACCTCGACCTCGACTGGGTGGGATTTTAGGAGCTGCCTTTGGATATCTGACACTTTCTCGTACCAGTCTTCTGAACCACCAGAACCTCTGCTTCCGGATCACCTGGAGGAGATCCCCTTTTAGCCCATGCCTCGGCAAAAGAAGGATCTATTGTTGCGGCGGCAAGGATTCCCTCAGTCGTCGAGGGCAATCTGTTGAGACATGACGAAGAAGCCATGATTGTAAAGTAAAGGGGATTTGAGTAATACCAAATTCCAGGAGACAGCAACCATCAGAAGGCGCAGACCGCTACCTGTTAAAATAAATTCGCGATGTCCCCGACAGGGCGTGCTCCTAATTGTATGAGGCGCGCCCCACCAGATTGAACTATCTTGATCTGGCTAATGTGCTGATATCTTGCCTTCATGCTACCTGCATGTGCAAATTTCAGAGCACACTATCATTATTGGTCGTCAGCCATCTTGGACGCTTTCGGAATCTGATGGTTCCGGTGGTCGTCAAGATTAGCCACAGAAGGCTGTAGAAGCAGGTTGGTTGACCAGAATATGAGTTGATGTAGTGATTGCTGCAGGAAATTCATAAAGCACAAGTGATCCTGAGTTGGTGGTAAAAGTGAAGCTGCCAGTTACGAGTAATAGATAGACTTCTTAGGATGCCAACATCCATTGTTGGCGGTGGGCGTCACTCGAGGCCCCGAGGGTCTTGAAATGTGTCAATTGAGTCCCTGAATGTCGGCGATCCTTGGTACTGTATCCACCCACTATCGCACTTCAGCTTTGTCCACGGCTCCTCCGAACCATGTTCGCTCTGCAACCGAGTCTCTCTACATGTACACAACTTACCCGGTACAGTGATTACAACTTGGAGTTGCCCTGAGACAGGACTTGGTAGAGATCTCTGATATGCAATGGTAGACTGAATCCAATAGCTAAAGCTGTGACAGGCAAGAGACTTTTAGTTTGGCCGCATACAACTCAAGTCTTAACCGGATGTAGACTGAAATCTCTAAAGTCCAGATAAGGTCGGCTGGTGAGATGTGAACAGGTCCGCGGATGGTGGAGAAAGACTTGCGCACAGCCATGGTACTAGTGTGCGCTCGAGTTCGCTCTTGACGACAAGGCAGTCAACATCTACACTCACTATCACGGTACAGCTTCTCCCCTTGTCTCTAACCGGACGGCTTCATCCTACATCAAGATTTCATACATTAGCGCTCGAAACAACTCAATTACCTGACATACTGGTATCTTACGACCAGGGGGCAGGCCTGACATGAGAAATTATAGCCAGGGCCCTAAATTTGTCACAACTGGAGACAATACAAAGGACTAGATGAAACATACGCAGCCACGACTTTCGTCTTTGAGTATGGCGATGTGACAGCAAGATAGTGACCATTGTTTGTGTTTGAGGAGTTATTGGACAAGAAGAGCGGGTTCTAATGATCTGACCAGTCATCCGCGTCAAGCCACAACGACGGTCGTACTCGACCCGGTTTCCGTGTCTTCGCGAACATTGTTGTCATCCTAGGCGATCACTGGTACAATGCCCCAGAACAGCTTCGTATTTCATGGTACCTTGGTACTCAGGATCGGGTAGCTGACCAAGTCAGCAAAGCCTATCAAGAAACATGACAATCCTGGACTATCACGAGCCACCTCACCATTCTACGCACGGTTCGCCTGATGAGCATGGTCATCCGAATAGAAATCAACAGAAGCGGTTCATCGGCAGCGGTTAGTGGTTGGCCAGGGCATTGACCAAGGGAGCCCAAGTCATCTATCATATTGTCCAAGCTCAAGCCAACGCGTACCTATCAATGAGAACATCATTGCTTATGTCGCTTGTCGGATTGTCTTTAGCCCTCTTGTATGTATGTCAACCCGAATCAATGGCTGCAGGAAGTTATTTGCCTGACCGAGCCTGCTTCCCTAGTCGCCACCGGACGTGCCCACCGACGGCGAACCCCAACAACACGTGCCAAACGGCGGCTACCCCGTCTACGCTGTCGAGGTTGTTCACACTATACAGGTCCGTCTAGCTTGCGGTAAAACTTGCAAGCAACATGAACCTTCGCCTCATGGTCAAGAACAAGGCTCATGACTTTGGTGGCAAGTCTGCTGAGGCCGACGCTTTATCTGCATGGACACACAAGCTCAAGCAAGTCAGGTTCTATGAGTGGTACAGGTCTGGGTGCTGTGAGAACCCTACTTTCAAGATGGTTGCGGCTGTTCACAGCCGCGAGGCCTACGACGCTGCCGGCGGACACGACGTGGCCGTGATGGAGAGAGAGAGAAAGTTCAACCAGGGCCACGAAACCCTCTTGGATCAGCTAGCTAACAAGATAACAGACACTTGGCGTCGCGAGCGGCTGAATTCTTGAATGAGATGTGGCATGTCATGGGCCAGGACCCGGAAATTCCTAAGCAGAACGGGCGGCTGTGCTAGAGGAGGTAGGGGATATTTATGTCTATATGGTGAGCTGTCGATGCTCAACATTTGACATGAAGACCAAGATAGCCTCCGATGCAGTAGATAGGTCTTTCATGATTGGAGTTAGAAGGGCCAAAGCGATAGATCCGGTGGTGTGAAAACTTGACCCTAGGTAGCTAGCCTTCACGTCTATCCAGCCCTCGTTGGATATATCGCGCGATCGGCAACCCACTGAGGGACGCCGTTGGTGATGGCCATCTCCAGTTACTCATCTGTCTCTGGTTCGCAACGCGCGAATACAAGACTGATCATCACGTCACACGACCACCAGCATGCCAACTTCGTCCATGGACATTCAGACAGCCGGCATGACCCGCCCGTGCGACGGCTTCGCGTCTCGAGTGACGTTTGTCGAGCGCGTTTGCTCGTCCCGGATGTCCGAAAAGTCGAGCTTCATCGGCCCGCTGCACGACTGCGGCCGGTGATTGGCCAATGGGTTGACTTCACTCCCCCCTGGTCCCGGGGCCGAGCCGTCCCTCGATTGCGACCCTCCCTCTCCACCGGCGGTTCGACTCCCCTTTTCGGGCTGGACGGGGCCTGCCCGGGGCGGCTGTAGCGGTTGTGGCGCTGCGCTGGTTGAATCCAGGAACAGGGCGGTCTGGTTTCCTTTTCGTGTCTTCCTTGGTACGAGCCCCTGAAGGACCTGAAGAAGATAGGGGAAGGGAGAAAGGAGAAGTGGATGAGCCCGGCCATTCAGGACAGGGTGCAGATGCAGGATGCAGGATGCAGGAGGTGCAGCGCTGTTGAAGAAGCTTGGGGCCCTCGATGGTGTCGATTATCCTTATCCGCAGCTTGAGCCTGAAAGCACTGGAGACTGGCGTAATGGAAGGCTCCCCTGTATCTGTGCCCGGGACAGCCCAGACCACCCAACCCAGCCTATCGGAACCGCTAGGGAGGGGGCGGGCCAGGCGCCGATTGGGCGTTGCGTCCCCTGTGTCGTCAGAGGGAACAGAAGGCGGACAGGGAGAGTGACAACTCACACCCCCTTCACGAGCCGATGGATGCGATGGCTGCCAGATCCAGATCGTCCAGCCCCCTTCATTTTTTTCTCCTTCCTTCTCCTCTGCTGATTGAGGAGGACGGTGATGCCGGCCGTGGCCCCAAAGCAGGGCTGACGCAGACGTAGCGGCATCCGGTACTCCAGGTCCATGCTGGCAGAAGACCCCGGGCCCATGCTTGGAGGAGAAGCCGAAGGTATTGTACTCCACACGATGCGGACGAGAAGCTTGCCAGACTCGAAATGCCGCCAGCAGCACCCGGGCGGCGCAAACCTCAGGTCAGTTAGCCCGCCGGCCTCGTGCGTGCGCAGACGACGGCCGCTGTGGTCGTGTCATGCAGGCTCCGGCTCGCGCAGCAGCTAAGATGAGGTGACCCTGACGCCTGCGTCGCGGGCAGGTCGCCATGTCTTGTCATGTCCCCTCTCGTCGCAAGCCCGAGCCAGACAGGGCAGGGCGAGGGATGCGCGGCGCACGAGGTGCGAGATGAACTGAGGGAGGAGGGGAGTCGAGTCGTCGTGCCGTTAAAACCCTAGGCGATGCCCTCCCTCCTGGCCCTCCCACCTCGATCCGCCCTGCTTCTGCTCTGCTTCTGCTTCTTCTTCTACTCCTGTTGATCGCGTCCCAACGCATCCCACGATCCTCCCTCTTCGACAGGCGCACCATCATGCCGGGTGATCGCATCCTTGAGAGACGTCGATAAGGGTCCCTGCATGGTTCAGCTTGTAGTCGCAGGCCTGTGCTGTTCTCCCTCTCTGGGTACCTCATACTGGCCCTTCACTCCGTCCTGAACTGAATCGACGGCAACCTCGACACGAGGCCTCCTGCCTTCAATTCACCCCATGACCGGCTGTCGCTGCCAATTGGGTTCTCCAGCACGGGCAGGAGGGTAGCACGATCGGTCTTTCTCACTCACCCTCACTCACCTCACTCCCACTTTCCTTCCCTCTGGGCGTCTTCGCGCAAGCCACAGCAGAGCCACAGCGCGGGAGCCTGTGAATCACAGCGGAGGACGACGGCACCCACCTGCACCTGCACCTGCTGCACCTGCACCAACGAGCGCGACATACAGAGACAGAGAGGGCTGGAAACACCAAACCTGCATCATCGTCACGTCGTCGCCCAACAGCGAACATCATTGCGCTTCGTGCGAAAAGACGGTCAGACATCACTTCCGTCATATCACACGCACATAACGCCTGGTCATTGCTTTTCTGGCCTGTCACCGCGACCTGGCGCTGCTGCACGCCCACCCCCCGGGCGCGACGCCGTCCTGATTCGCCTAGCCACCCTCTTTTCCCACAGGCGTGCTGCGCAGCCCAGCGCTTTGGACTTGGGACCTTGGATTCCCAGCTTCCAGCCTCCCAATTTCTCTCGGCCACCGCGTCTGCTCTCTGCCGACCAAGCTTTTGCTTCAGCCCAATACGACCTCCACCACACCACCACACCAACACGCCCGAACACACTTGCCTCTTCTACACTTCTCACATTCCTCTCTTCCTGGCTGCCGCGCTTTTTTTCGGCATTTCGGTACCCAGCATCTGGCATTCCTGCTGCTACTGCTACCCAACCCGAGTTATACCACCACCACGCGCTTCCCAGCTTTGTGAGTACAACCGCCTCGCTTCTGGCATGCTGCCGCCGCCCATTGTTCATTGTCCTCTGCCCCCTTTGAGACACCCGCTGACGTCGGCACCGCTTCCTCAGAGCTCCTTCCTCTTCCTGGTTTGGACCATTCCTCCATTCACCACCCAGGTGGTGATACCCTCGCCGCTGCCGCCGCGTTGTCGATCCCGCCGGCTCGCCCCGACAGCCCTGCCAACTTCGCCAAGTTGTCCGACCCAACCCCCCCCAATCCTTCTTACGACCGTCACGACATTTACGACTCTACGCCCCCTCCCCGCCCCCAGCAGCGCCAGCACGCCGCCCTCGCCCGAGCCCGCACCGCCACGCCAGATCTCGCCACGAGGACCCCGTCCCCGAGCTCCTCCCACCTCCGGACCCTCCGTCGCACTCCGCGCTTCGACGCCACCCCGAGCCCCCCAGCCCCTCGCCGCGTCCACCTCGAGGCGGCTTCCGTCGGCTTCGCACCCCGCGTCCAGTTCGTCACGGCAGATGCGCCGCGCTCTGATCTGCCCCGTCCCCTCTCGCCGCTACGCACCCGTCCGCGCGAGTCGCAGCAGCAGCAGCAGGAGTCCGCGAGACCTAGGCGAATCCTGTCCCAGGATCTGAGTGAGGAACTCGACGAAAACGCGTCCTCCGAAAAACCCTCCCCCGAGTGGCAGCGAAACTCGCCCTCGTCTACCAAGCCGCAAGAGAAGACCGAAAATCTTCATCCCGCCCTCCGCGTCTCCAAGAACACCCACAGCGCCATCCTCTTTGCCCTCGAGGAGGCACTGCGCCATCCCAATCCCTTCACGCCCGACGTCGTTGAGGAGAGCGCCTCAATGGCCGATCTCGGAGGATCCGGCGGCGGCCGGGGTACACCCACCTCCAACGGTCATGTCGCTTCCTCCTCCTCGCGCACCCGTCCCCCCGCTGCCCCCGCGCCGACCGGCTCTCCCGGCGGCATCCGGGGCCCGAGGATGATCATGCAGGAGCGTGCAGCGAGAGAAGCGGCCCGTCAGCGGGCTGAGCAAGAACAGATGCGCATGGAGAGACAACGAGCTGAGCAGGAGGCTCGGCTTTTGGAAGAGACCCAGCGACGCAACTCGGAGCGTCGCGCAGCCGCATTTGCTGGCGCTGCTGCGGGAGGAGGTCAAGCCAGCGGCGCCGTCCCTGAGCATGTCTCCCAAACCCAACCCACCCCCACGACCCCTCAACAACGTCGCCCGACCGGCACCGACGCCGCGCCGCCGCGAGCGAACCCCGCCTCCTCCCGCCACCGAGAGAACGCCGCCGCGCCCCAACAACGACCGGCGCGCGCCTCGTCGCAGTCCCAGCCGCAGCCCTCATACAACGCCGCTCCGCAACAGCCCAGCACCTCACAGCCTCAGGGCACTTTGAGCACGCAACCAACGACCCAGGCCTCGGAGTCTGCTAGTGGATCAAGAGCTAGGAACTCGTTTCCTCACGCCTTCGAGCGCTGGGAGACCCTCTCTGCTCACTGGGAGGGCCTGACCAACTTCTGGATCCGCCGCCTCGAGGAGAACAACAAAGACATTGAGCGCGACCCCGTCAACCAGGCCTTGTCTCGCCAGGTAACGGACCTGTCAGCCGCCGGTGCCAATCTATTCCACGCCGTGGTCGAGCTGCAGCGCCTCCGCGCGAGTTCCGAGCGCAAGTTCCAGCGGTGGTTCTTCGAGACCAGAGCCGACCTCGAGAGGGCACAGGAGGTCAACGCCCTGCTCGAGACGGCCCTTGACGAGGAGCGACGGGCCCGAGCTGACGCCATCCGCGAAGCCGTCACCAACGAGCAGAACAACTCCATGAACAAAACCCGCTTCGAGGAGATGCGCAAAGAGCTGCAAATCTCCAAGGAGGAGGCCCGGCGTGCCTGGGAGGAGCTCGGCCGCCGCGAGCAGGAAGAGCGCGAGCGCACCACCTCGTTGCAGGCTGGCCAGCCTACCATTGTAGGCGGCGTCCAGGTCGTCCCCATGACCCAGGGTGTTCCCAGCCGTCACAGCAGCGCCCGCCAGGGCGGCCCCGCACAGCAGCAGCCCGAGTACGGCGGCGGCCACTCCGGCAGCACGTACAGCGACGACTACGCTCAGTCCTCCAACGCGCAGAACCCTCCGACGACGGCGGCGGCCGCGACAAGCGGCCCGCTCTACTCGCAGCCGGCGGCTTCCGACCCACAACCCGCGACGGCTACCTACTCGTACGGCGGCGGCGGATCGGAGGGAGGCTACAGCGAAAGTGAGTATGAGATTGACGCGCAGGGCCAGTACATTCGTGACCAGCGTGGGAACAAGGTTCCTTACCATGCTCCGCCGTCGCCGGTTTCTGACGAAGGCGCAGACGAGTACGAGACGCCCGCCACTCAACCGCCCAGCGCGGGCTACTCGCAGCCGCCGCCGGCCACGTCTGGCAGGCCGCAGCAGGTGCCGCACGCACCGGCGCCGCCGCAGCAGGACTACTCGGGCCAGGGATACGGCGCGCCCGGCTGGGAGGAGGTGCCGAGGGCTTCGCACCACCACCCCACCAGACTTAGTGACGTGCTTGAGGAGGACGAGCGGAGCCGCACGAGCGCAAGCTACAGCCGGGTGTGAGCGGTCGTACGGCGGCACGGCGACATAATGGTGTTGGGCGGGCTGAAGACAGCCAGCGGCCCCAATGTTTGCAGCGTTCTCGCCTGAATAATTTAGCTACACGGTACCCACGGGATGGTACACCAGCGACGGTACCACACCGTCCGAGCAGCACCAAGGTACAACGCACGAGACGGAACAACGGAACACGAACGGATGGATCGGGTGTCTGGATCATTGGGGGACCCATTAGACTGGATGTACGGAGTCAGAGGGGCATGGGGGCAGCTCTCTCCGCCGGGTTGCGCTTGCACCTGGCTGGGATACCTTTATTTTACTTTTCCTTCTGTCTGGCATAGGCGTGGCTGGGGTTGCTGTTGTTCTAGTTAGGCATTGGGACTCGCGGAAGCGAGGATTAATACAGAGGTTGACCTGGCTTTGGGTGGCCGCGCGTGATGTGCGTGACAGTGCGTGATGACCGGTGATGAGCGTGGAGGCGTGCTGACTGGTGTTGTTAGCTGGCGCCGCCTTGGACGGCCAGAGGTCGGCCTCGCTCCCCCTTAGCCACGCATCGCCTCTGGCCCTGCTCGTCCAACACATAACTCGTCTCTGGACGCACTTGCCAAACACAGCTCGCCTTTGGCCTCGCATCTGGCCTCGCCTCTCGCTCAGACAAGCAGTTGCCGGCCTCGTCCCTCCTTCCCTTACTGGACAGCAGTTGTCAGTCTGGCTTGCTGCAGACAGGAGCTACCTCGCCACCATTTTCACCGGGAAAGCAGCTTTTTGTCTCCGACATCTGTCTACTAGACAGTAGTTGCCTGTTCAGTTGCTACGGTTTGCATGCTCTCATATCAGAGTGCATCTCGATGGCTCGTGGCCAGCCGTCTGTCCGTGTGCCTGCAGCTTTCTGCTAGGAGGACCTGCACGCCATGTCGCTTCGTTCTCCGGCGCGTTCACTCATCAGCGAGCAGGCTAGCTGAAACTTGTGTCGAGCATTAAAACACGTCGATCTATGATACGCCTCGCCCGGCACGCCCATCCCTTCCGAGCAACGCCGAGTCTCAGCTCCCGCACCTTTTGAATCTCCCGAGCCACCCCCTCCCTCGAACCCCCCCCACCGCCTGCCCCGAGCCACCCCTCCCTCGCACCCCCCCCCTCCCCCCGATCTACGCCTCGACGCGGGGCGGGGCCGGCCCTCGAAGGCCTCGCCGGTCAGCCTCCTCGAAAATCTCGCGGTACTTCTCACCGGTGCGGCGGGCGACGTCGTCGGGGACGGCGACGCCGTCGACGCCCTTGAGGCCCTGGGCGACGAGCCAGTCGCGCACGAACTGCTTGTCGAAGCTCTCCTGCTCGCGGCCGACCTCGTAGCGGTCGGCGGGCCAGAAGCGCGAGCTGTCGGGGGTCAGGGTCTCGTCGACGAGGACGACCTCGTCGGTGGCCTCGTCGAGGCCGAACTCGAACTTTGTGTCGGCGATGATGACGCCGCGGGCGAGGGCGTACTCGGCGGCGGCGGCGTAGAGGGCCAGGGCGAGGCGCTCGATGCGCGGGGCGTAGGCGGCGCCGACGAGCGCCACGGCGGCGTCTGGGTGGATGTTCTCGTCGTGCTGGCCCTGGGCGGCCTTGGTCGACGGCGTGTACAGCGGCGACGGCAGCTTCTCGCAGCGCCGCAGGCCCGCGGGCAGCGCGATGCCGTGCACCGTGCCCGACGCGGCGTACTCGGCGTAGCCCGAGCCGGCGAGGTAGCCGCGCACGATGGCCTCGACGGGGAACACCTTGAGCTTGCGGACGCGCATGGCCCGGCGCGCGGTCAGACGGCGCTCCTCGGGCGACAGGGGCAGGGAGGTCGGGGCGCCGAGCGAGAGGAAGTGGGTGCGCAGGTCCGGCACGCGCTCGGCCAGGAGGCGGAACCAGAACTGCGAGAGGAGCGTGAGCACGGCGCCCTTGTCGGGGATGCCGTTGGTGAGGATGACGTCGTAGGCCGAGATGCGGTCCGTCGCCACGAAGAGGAGCGACGTGGGGTCGTCGGGCAGCGCGAAGAGGTCACGCACCTTGCCCGAGGCGATCTTCTCGAGCGAGGGCAGGGCCAGGGTGGTGAGGGGGGCCTCGGACGACATGGCGGCGATGGCGTTGCGTTGAGGTTGCGGTGATGGTGGTGATGGTGGTGATGGTGTTCTGCAGAGGTGAGTGAGTGGGTGTTTTTGGCCGTTATGGTTTTGGCGGGGTGGCGGGGTAGCTCGAAGATGATGTACCGAGCATCAAGGGACCTAACTGACTGACTGACCGAGTGATCCTGAGGGACACCTTGTCTGGCACAACGTGACAGCAATGTCTCAATTGATGTCGGGAAGAACGAGGTGAAGCGCAACGGGTGAGTCAATGCAGCACGAGGTGTACGTCGCTGGAGGCAGACATGTCGAGCCAATGATCCTGGCCGCGACGAAGAAGAGGCGGCACCGGCACCGGCGCCGGCGCCCAATGACGCGGGAAAAAATCTGACCCGGGATGGCCTCGACCCACAATCCGACTGCACAGCGCATGTGGTACAGCTGACCAACCCTCTTCGGCTGTCCATAGTGATCAAAGGGAGCATGTATCAAGCCTTCATTGTACAGCGTGCTACGTGAACGAAAACCCTCTGACGACTGCACCAATGCAGTCTGTCAACGCCAATCCCCGACCACCGGCGACACGACCTAGCCCAGCTTGTTGTACCGCTCCCGCGCCTTGTCCTGCACCGAGTTCAGGTACTCGGCATAGCTGTTCGTCGTCTTGCGCCGCGCCAGCTCCGCCGCATCGCCCAGGTTGCCGCCCTCGGCGCCCAAGCCCACGCCCTCTTGGTACGCGTGTGTCTCGATGACCTCGGTGCGACCCTCGCCCTTGGCCCCGAGGCCCTGCCCTGAGCTCCAGCCCATCTTCGCCAGCATCGCCGACCCCTTGGACTGCGCCTGTGCCGGCGCTGCCGCTGACGCCGCCGGATCGACCTCGCGCCTGGCTGGCTTGCCGTCGTCCTTGCGCACCGGCTTGCTGCCGGGCGGAGGCGCGCCCGGCTTGTTCGGTTGGCTGAACACCTGTCGACGCTCCTTAGCTCGGTCGCGATACTGCGGTCCCGTGTCGTCTTGTGGCTTAGCGGCATCCTCGCCCGCCTTGGCCATCCGCTTGTCCCGCGCCGCGATCCGGGGCTGCGCCGCCTTGACCTTCCCCTCGTCGGTCATGGCCGTCTTGTGATTCCTCGACCGCTCGTGCGTGTTGAGATCGTCCAAAGACTTGTACTTCATCATGCAGAGCAGGCAACACACCTTCTCGCGGTCGACGTAGGAGACGACTGCCTCTGCTGCCTCCGACTTGGCCGTCGATGGGTCAGGAGAGTCGTTCTGTGACGTGGTCGTCGACGACACGGCGGCGCTACTCGACAGCGAAATCTTGATGGCGCCTCGGTTCTCGGCCGCTGAAGGCCCGGAGCCGCTGCCTCCCAGGGTGATCTTGACCGGTACTCGCTCGCCCGAGCGTGCCAGTTCCTGTTCTCGTTCTTGTGCCTTGAGCTCCGCCTGCTTTTTCCCTTCGTGGATTTCATCGTGCTTTTTCTGCCAGAAAGCCATTTGGCCCATCATTGGTGCCGTCTTTTTCGCGGTCCCAGGTAGCGCGCCATCCGCCTTGCGCTTCTTGGTCTTCTTGAGACCCTCGCCGCCGTCTTCGTCGGCTTTGGCTTTGGGCCGCTCCGGTGCCTCTTCCGTCACCCTTTTCTGGCTCGGGAAGACGCTCGTCTCCCAGTACTTGACCCGGATCGCTGGGTTGAAGAGCGGAAAGAAAGACATGCCCTCCGTCGCGGGTAGAGGTTCTCGCGTGTCGGGCACAAACACGCCGAGATGGATGGTCGAAACCGTCACGGCTGCGGACGCAATGGTGAACTCCCGCATCCGCTTGAACTTGTCCACTGCCGCGAGCGCGTCTTCCACCGTCCAGAACTCGGCAAACCCAAATTTGCACGAGTCGTGGGTGCGTCGGTCCCGCATGAGGAAGACGCGGTGGAGGGATCCCGGCTTGGCGCCGTAGCCCGCCGCATCGCCCGTCGGCGCTGTTGATTTGAGCTTGGGCGGGCCGTCCGAGGATGGTTTGGGCGCCGAAGGCTTTTGGACCAGCTCGAGCTTCGAGGCGCCGATGGCCAGAATGTCCTCTGTGACGGAGGGGGCCAGGGGGAAGAAGACCAGGAGTTGGGATGGCGTGGCAGCAGCATCGCTTTCGCCAGTAAGCGAAGTTCGCCATGCGCCAGCATCTGCTCGGCTGTCAGCCCAAGGCAGGCCGTGCTGCACGTCGACCGACGTACCAGTCCGCGGACCACCACAGCTCTTGCACCTCGTCCGGACTGCGTAATTGAAATAATCACACTGCTACATTAGCGAGGGCGGATGCCGGGAGCGTCGACGCGGGAAACTTACAGCAGGGCAGGTCCAATCCCGTCCGCCAACTCCGCCGCGATTGTCCGGTTCGTCACGGCTGCGGGCGTAGTGGATGTAAACGGGCGATTTCCCATCCGCGTCCCCGTCGACCAGCCCTCCAAAGTCGAAGAAGAGTTTCGGGTAGTTCTCCTGCACAAATTCGACCGCGTCGTCGATGTGCCCGAACTGCACGAAGGCTCGTCGGCCCCGGCCGGGAGGCACGCGGACGTCAAAGGTCGGATATCGTGACATGTCGCAGAACTTGACGAGGCAGTCCCGCACCTGGGCACACGAATCAGCTGTGGTGCAAGTCAAGGCAGACAGGCTACCCACCTCGTCCGAGATCAAGCCCGGGGCCAGCCCTTCCAGGATCACCGTATCACTCGGAATTCCGGCGTTGCGGGTCGGCGACGCAGCGCGGCCCGGGCGGTGGTACTCGTCCGAGCCCCATCGGGCGCCTTGCCCGCGGTCGTAATCATCGTACTGTCCGTCATCCGCTTGCGACCGCGACCGCGACCAGCCCCTCCCATCACGGTCCTGTCTGCCCCGATAGTCGTCGCGGTCGTATCCTTCGTCATCCCAGCCTGAACCCCCCTGGTGGGAGTCCCGCGGGTCGTGCGCCTGCCGCCCATCGTCGGGGGGCGCATCGTCGTACGAGAGCTCATTCCTCGCAGGAGACCTAGAATAGTCGTGTCGGCCCGTGGGGAAGTTAGCCCTAACGCTCAAGCCAGGTGTATGCCTTGCAGCCGTGCCATCGGCCATCCCATCACCATCTCCACCGCGTGCTCAGTTCGGATCTTTACCCTGCCGAGACCGGTAGCCGTCGAGGTGGTCCTGATATTGTTGGCGGGAGCTGTTTTCTGTGCCCTCGCGTGTAGGCGACCTGCGGTGGTCGCTGCTCGTGTCGGTGTAAGGATAGGAACGCTGGCGGTCCATTGACCCGTCGCCTGGGAAGTCGTCCGCCATGGCGGGCTCTTCAGCTGCGTCGTTTTGCTGTGTTTTCGGTGTGTCTTCAAAGGGGGAAAATAGAGGTCAAGTTGGCTCCTGCGCAGTTGCGGGTTGCGCCTAGCATTCCATGGCGAGCAAGCGAGACTTTGGTGATGCTTTTGTCGATGGAGGCAGCAAGTCACGGGAGTAGCTGGAGCTTGCATACACGGATAAATGCTTTATGTATTGCCAAACAATATACTTAAACGTTTAAGAACATATCCGATATTCACCACCCTCTGTGCACGCCCCCAATGCTTCGTTTGACATGGTGATATTACCACCGCCAAAAACAAATACACGGTTTGCCTGCAGTTACATCAAGGGCACCTGCAGATGTATGTCTTGGAGTCGCAGATTCGACGAAGCACATGGAACCAGCAAACACAAGGCAGTCACACGCCTCAAGACCCTGTGAGCATCCGGGGCTTGGAGTACCGCCCGCTTCCCCGATCCCTGTCATCTAGTGGAAACCTGGACGACGACTCGGCAGCAGGTGCCGAGAGCAAGCATTGCCAAGCGTCGATAAGGCTCGCCGAACATCTCATTCCGTGAGCATCGCGATGCTGCAGACGAAGTCAACTGGCTTCGTCGCCAGGATTTCTCCACGATACAAGTGCCACGAAAGAGAGAGTCAGTCCTCTGAGTCGTCGGAAGCCGTTTCGGTTCAAGTGACGCCTATCGTCCTACACAAACAAGTTCCCATTGGGGGCGTGGCCAGCTCAAGTCTGATGCTACCCTGGCCGGCGTGGCGTGTTACATCCAGCAGCAGCTCGACGAAGCACCGCTTTTGCATGACACGTTAGGAATGGCTTAGATCGCACACCTCCAATGGCAGACTCCTGAGCACTGGAGGAGCTGTTGTCCCGCCCGGCAAATCCTGGACCTTTTGATTATCCGAGAGGACGATCGTTGGCTTACATCTTTACCCACGTTTCGTTATCTATCGCACCATGCGGGGAGATTGGTTGGTGGCGCTCCTCATGGTGTGGTTGACAAGGAGTAGGCATCGCCGCGAGTGGGCAGCAGCCCGCAAGTATGGCACACAGTTGAGCTTCGAGCAAGGCCTCCCCTCGACCATGCCAGGCTCAGGAACGCCACAAGTCACGACATGTGAGAATCGACTGCCCAGAGCCTAAGGCAATCTATCGACGCAGCACATCGTGCTACTTTGCATCGCCGTATCCAGCAGGTCCTTCAGGAGCGGCGCCGTTCGCGACTGACAGCACATGCAGGCTTGCATATCTCCTCGTGGTGCATGGAGGATGCCCGCAGCCGGTCGATGATCGCATTACCACGCCACATCACCATCACAAACGAGCTCCCGCCGATGAAACAGGAAGGTCGACATGATCCATCCTGGCAAACCGATGTCTGGTCGGCAGGAGATCCTCCTCCTACTGCTGTGAAGTGATGTGATGGAACATTCTCCGCGAGCAGGTGCGGAGTTTCGCTGTCACAGCGTTCCGACGGGTCTCGCTGGGCTTCTTCAAGAGAAGCTTGGCCCCGTCTGCCTGCCACATGGTCTAAAGGCGAGCCCAGTCTTCTTCGCATTCGCTTTCTGCTGCAAGTCGCTGTACTTGAAACTGGTTTTTGCTATCAGAGATCCGTGTCTCGTGATCATTGATCGTCATGATGCGCGTTGCCTCCATTGTCGCCGTGGCGGTGTTCGCCAGATCGGTCCTCGCACAAAAGCCGTGTGTCCCATGGAAGCCGGTGGATTCTGTAAGTTTCGTGCGTGGACTTCCCATTAAAGGATTGCCTACCAACAGTCGTTTAGGAAATGCTGCAAAGTGCAATCAAGCTCGACAACCTCCAGACTCATGCCGAAGCATTCTCGGAGATCGCCTACAGCTCGGAGTACTTCCGCCTGGCTGGATCAACGGGATACAACAAGACCGTGGACTACATCGTCGACAGTCTCGAGGCTCTCGGCGATTACTACGATATAGAGAAGCAGACCTATGCCGACATTGTCGAGTTCTTCAACGAGGGCGCCTTGACCATTGATGGCGAGGAGGTGGAGGCCCAAACGTTCCAATTTTCCAAGAACGCCACGCTCGAGGGACTCGAACTGATTTGGGTCAATGCTTACGGCTGCAATGGCGTAAGTGCTGTGCAATAAACGAGTTTCTAGTGCGAAGGGCGAGGACTGACTATCACAGACTGAAGATTTCCCTGCCGAAGTCCAGGGTAACATTGGCCTCATCTCTCGCGGTCCCCAGGGCGGCTCCTGCTCCTTCGCACTCAAGTCAGCCAACGCTGGCGCTGCCGGGGCAGCGGCGCTAATCGTCTTTGACTATGTTCCTGGGGCTCCCCCCATCAACGGCGTGCTGTCCTTCGAGGACCTGCCGGAGGGTCCGACTATTCCTACGTCGGGTATTTCAAACGAGCTCGGACTGGCTTTGTCGGCCAGGCTCCAAGCCGGCGAGGAGATCATCGTCGATAGCTTTTACACTGCTACCGCTGGCGATATCTGGTACAGGTAAGTCCAATGACTGGGTACGGACGAAGCTGTAACATGGAGATCGATAACTGATTTTGAATGTACAGTGAGAACGTCTTTGCGACCACTATCCGAGGCGATCCCGATAATATTCTTTTCGTGGGCGCCCACCTCGATAGCGTCGCTGAGGGACCGGGCATTAATGATAACGGAAGTGGTAGTATCGCTATCCTCGAAGTCGCCCGCCAACTGGCTCGGTACGTGACGAACTCGACCGTGCGGTTCGGCTGGTGGACGGCTGAGGAGTCAGGTCTCCTCGGATCAACCTACTACGTCGCGACAGCCGAACAGGAGGAGCTCGATAAAATCAGGCTGTACCTCAACTTTGACATGGTCGGTTCAGGCAATGGGATCCTCGCCGTGTACGACGGTGATGGAAGCGCCTTCGGCCTTTCTGGCCCGCCAGGGTCTGCCGAGGCTGAAGCCATGTTCGAGAACTACTTCGAGTCGCAGGACCTGCCGCTTCTGCCTACCGAGTTCTCTGGCCGGTCTGACTACGGACCTTTCTTGGACGCGGGCATCCCTTCAGGTGGTCTCTTCACCGGTGCTGACGAAATTAAGACCGAAGAGGAAGTCGAGCTGTTTGGTGGTGTGGCGGGCATCATCCACGACCCCAACTACCACACCCTGTACGACACGATTGGCAATATGAGCTACGAGTTCTTGGAGATTAACACCAAGGCAATCGCTCATGCTGTTGCGCTGTATGGAACCAGCTTTGAAGGGTTTCCCGAACGGGAGACCGAAGCCCGTCGGGTGCGCAAGTCGCAGGAGACTCGTGAGTTCGGGATATGCTCTAGCCGCGCCACTGATACGGGCCACTTCAGGGCGTGCAACTTCTCTTGAGGTGATTTATCAGATTGCGGGCTGTGAGATGTGAGAGAGAAGTTTCTTGGACGACGTTGCGTTGGAGATGGGGCGATTGATTGACGATCGGACGATTCGGTTCCGTCGGCACATGTTGATGAGATGCAGTTTAGCCTGACGGCACATCACTGCTAGCCCGCTGATCTTCTCCCTGAGGATGATGACAAGCAAAGTTTTAGTCTGCCCATCGAGCAAGCATGATCCATCCATCCGCGTCAGAAGGGCGAAGCGCAGAAATTCTGCCATTTGTCGGTATTGGACGAACACGGCACTCTATAATTCAGGGGCTTGTCGGTCTTCGAAGCAAGGTCCTGCATTCCAAATCTGCCTCTCTCGATAGAAAATATCAAAACGCCTCCTTCGGGTTCCTTTGCTCCTCGTCCACCGAAACAGACACGTGCACCGTCTTCCTGATACCCTCGGGCGCCGGGTCCTGCTGTGGAATGATGCTCTCCTCCGATCCCGTTTTGAAGTCGAACCCAGCGTGGATGTCGTGCACCGTGTCGCTGCGGCTGAAGAGCTCGATGTCGCCGGGATCGGAGCGTGTAGTGCGGCTCGCGCCCTGGTCGGTCGTGTTCTTGCGGACGTAGCCGTTCTTGGGGTAGCCGGAGGGATATTTCTCGGCTGAAGAGCCGCGAAGGAGAGATTTGAAGAGAGGCTTGAGACAGGGGATGCAGGCTGCCACGATGGCGGTGCAGATCTCGACGGTTGTCCTGGACAAGAGATGTCAGTGGCAGTATGGGGACGGAGGAGGCGAGTCTTAGGACAGACGAAGGCCCCCGAGAGCTCGAGGACATACCAAATCGTGAGGTCTGAACTGTCGAAGAGAAAGTCTCCATATTTGCCGTACTCGCTGAGGAAGGTAATCTTGACGATGGCTGCTGCCGTGGCGCTTGGTCATATTAACCAAGTCTGTTCCCATAGATTGAATCGATGGAGGGTGCTCTGGGTTGGGAAGAGCTTACAAGATACCCAACGACAGGATGCCCGCCACTGCGGACTTGACCTTCCAGTTGAGTTGAACGTTCCAGAGCATTGGTATGGGGAGCAGGGCGAACACCAGGTCTGTAAGGACGGAGACGCTCGAATTGAAAAAGGCTGCGAACTTGAGATTCGCTGGCGGTATGCATGAGCCACCAGGAATGGAAGTGTCCCAAGTGAACGCCAGTGGCTGGCATTGGAAGAAGACAGTCACTGAGGCTATTAGAACAACATTTGGTTTGTTTCAGGTGATAGAACAAACTCACAGAGGTTTCCTGTCGCTGACAGGATGGTAAAGATGATGGTTCCCCAGATGAAGTATTGAAACTTCTTCGAGGGCGTCATTCGCAGCAAGAAAAGCCCGACGCTGACCTTGGTCAGACAGAGGGCTATCAAGCAGAGAGGCTGCGTCACAAAGTTGAGGCGCAAGCCTTTGACGATGTTGGACTTGGGCTCGATGTATTGATGATGACGACCCGCGCCGTAGCCCACTTGAGGGATGATGACCATCATCTCTGCGAAAATCACGGTCTGCATTGACGCTTAGTTCAAGCTGTTTAATCCAAAGGGCTTGACGAGGCTTACCATCGCAGCGATCATGCAATAGTCATCCCAACCCAGCTGCCGGATCAGTCTGACCCGGACCCAGATACGGAGCACCACAAAGACGAGAGCAAGGCCGACTAACGCTCCGCAGACCCCGAGTATTTCGGGTCCGCGGTTGATATCGGGCGGCAGGGGAGTCGCTTCGTCCATCGTAGAGTACTTCGGCGAAGCAGTCAACCGTGGCAGAGGCAACAGGCTCTCAAAGGAACGGGTGGAGGGCGGCCACTCTTCTTTATCCTGCTGTTCGGCCCTGTCTCACTTCCACTGACAAAAGCCTAGGACATTCCCACATGTTCGGCAGGCCGCCTTGTACCTCAAGTTCCGACCCAGCGACGCGCCTGGGTCAGGGATGAAGGATAAGGGGTAATGAAGACGTTCGCGGAACCATGCAGGACACATCACACCACAGGATCACACTACCGTGGGAACACGAAGCTGAACTGCCAGGCCTAACCAACCAGAATGGCCTGACTGGCCTGATTGTGAGGGCCGACTGGAGGTTAGGAACAGATTAGCCTTCGGACGGAGGGCTTGGTCTCGCAGCGCTAACCTTCTTAAGACTGCCGATCCTGCCGAGACTTTCTGGATCAGGGTTCCAGAAAGGATGGATCTTAGTACACTGCAGTGGAGTTACGTGTCTCTGAGGACGACACTAATTGCGCGCAGGGAGGGGGCTGGGTAGCTTGGGTCTTTAGATATCATGCAGAGTCAGGGTGTTGCATCACCAACCGGCAAGCCACCAGATGCGTGGTAATTATGCGTAAACGAAGCATCCACTAAGCTGTCAAGTCAGGTAGTATCGGCGTTACCATGGAGGAGTACTCGATGGCAGGCAACCAAGTGACATCCGGGGGGAGTCCCCAGCCCGGCATACAAGCCGCCGCCGCGTGTGGGCCTCCGGACGTTTACGCACAGCCGGGCCAACGAGATCGATGAAATCGGCCCGGGCGTTCGGGACGCCCCGGCTCTAAGTGGGTCCATAACTCCGGATGGTCGAGCATAACTGGTTCGGTGAGCGCCGGGGTCAGGGGCTGAGGTGACCAGGTAGGTTGTCATGCAAACTTGGCCATCCTCCATTCATCCCTCGGCACCAAACAAAGGACGCAGATACGCTAGACGCGCGGTGATGTCCATGAACGGCAATTGATAGGCAGCTGAAGAGTTTTGGGCCCCAGCCAGTCACTCACAGCGAGTCGAATCGAAGCATGGGCAGTACCTTAGGATGGTTCAGGCGAGACAGGATGAGGCGGCTTCACTTGAATGGCTCAGTAAAGTGGTAGGTCTCGCGTTGCTGACCAGACCCTGCAAGCCTGACCGAGTCGGCACCTGGTTCGCCGTCTCTGTCCTGTTCTCCCCGAGCCAGGGTCTCGGGTCTCGGCTTGCATACTACTCCGTACGCCAATGCAGGTCGGATCACGTACAAAGAAATGAATCTCCCAGGGAACATGGGCTTTCCGGTCAGTCCGTCTTGCCACATGGCTTCCTTATAATTCCTGTGTGTCTGGCAATCATCTGTGTGTCGATACCGACCTGCGCAACCGACACATTCTCGCAGCACAGGCAAACCTTCTTTTTCCACGTGCTGTTCGTCTCAAAAGCCCACGAAAATGAAGGTCGCGTCGATCCTTTCCTCAGCCGCTCTGGCCTCGGTCGCTTTGGCCATTCCGGCCGTGCACCCCCGCGGCGATGCTTCAGACGAGTCCCAGGTGGCTGGGCTCATCGAAGGCATCAAGGCCGACGTCTTGAAGTCTCTGGATGACAGGGAGGCCAAGCTTCTCAGGCGCGGTGAGGAAGCGAGCTGCAACGCGAGGAACGTCGTCTTCCGCCGCGAATAGTACGTCTCACAAAACCACAAGCATCACTCGTGCGAACTCTTACACACCATAACTACAGCGGTTCGCTCTCCAAGGCCGAGCGCCTTTCCTACGTCAACGCAGTCAAGTGCCTCCAGACCCTCCCTCCACGGACTCCCGCCAATGTCTCATCCGGCGCCCGCTCACGGGTGGGTTTCCCCTTTCTCTCCACTTGGTCTGATGTCGATCACAAATTAATGATCGTGCCGACAGTTCGACGACTTCATTGTGACCCACATCCAGCAGACTTTGACCATCCACTATACCGGCAATTTCATGCCGTGGCACCGTTGGTTTGTCCACACCTATGAGAAGGCTCTCCGCGATGAGTGCGGCTACACTGGCTATCAGCCTTACTGGGACTGGCCGAAGTACGCCTCGGCCCCAGAAAAGTCGCCCATCTTCAACGGTGACCCCTACAGCCTTGGAGGCAATGGCGAGTACATCCCGCACGACGGCCCCATCATCGTCCCTCCCCCGGGCGTCGGGGGTGGAAATATCTCGCTGCCTGCTGGTGTCGGTGGTGGGTTCGTGACGACCGGTCCCTTTGGCAACATGACCGTGAATCTGGGACCCGTCGGCGGTATCGAGGGCTCGGAAGCAGGACCTGAGGGCGGTCTGGGCTACAACCCACGCGGCCTGAAGAGAGATGTTGGTCCTGCGATGAACACCCGCTATGCCAACTACACTACCGTATTGAGTAAGCTTGAAATGACGTTCTGTAACCGAGAAGGCGTGCTGATCAGTGACAGATCTCCTGCTCAAGCCAGACATTGAGCAGTACCGTTTGTTGTCGGAGGGTGTTCCGTACACGCCCGAGATCGGACCTCACGGTGGTATTCATTACACTATCAGGTCAGTATTGTCTGGAAGAATATTCACTGTTTTCATTGTCACGGCTAACAACCCGTAAAGCGGTGACCCTGGCGCGGATCTCTTCACCTCTCCCGGTGATCCAGCCTTCTGGGTCCACCATGGCATGATGGACCGCATGTGGACTTTTTGGTATGGTCTTGAAACCCACTCCCTCAATTATACCGAAACTAACAAAACCAGGCAAGCTCTCGACCCCAAGAAGCGCCACTGCGAACTCAACGGCGGCGACTACGGCCACCAAACCTGGGCCAACGAGCCGCCGTCGGAAAAGACCAAGCTCAGCGAGGTCATCGATATGGGCTACGCAGGCGACTCGATCAGGATTGCGGAGGTTATGGACACTCTGTCGGGCCCGTTCTGCTACTTCTACCTGTGAAGTGGAATGTAGTTCTTGGTGTTAAGGAAGTCAAACCGCTGAAGCACCACATTGCCGCCATAGGCTGCAACCTTCGTGCAGTAGTCGGTCCAAATTTTTAAATGCCGTGTTGAATATATTGTCCTTGATCTAATTTGGTCCATGAGCTGTCGTATCTAGCGCTGGATCTATCCTTTGGGCGGTCGACTGTCTGTACTCACTGCCTCAGGTACCTTAGGTGGACGGATTAAGAATGTCGCGACACAAATGCGAGCCTACAAGAAAGGGGCGCGGTCGAATCCCTGAACAAGCCCACCGGAGTTACGGGGGCTTGAAATCGATGTATACCTCAAGGAGCTGTGGAGGTTCTTACTCCTGGAGGAAGAGGGTAAATTTTAGACATTCAATGTCGCTATACCTACGAATTGACTGAGGAGCACACTATTGTGGGATCTCTTCATTTTGCATAAGTCCAAGTCCTAACACAAAATCTGTGATAATTGAGGTATATATGTAACATAATCGCCATACAGGTGGCTTTCAACAAATACCCGGCCATTGGCCAATCGGAGGATGATCGCCTGCATGATGCATCTGGACTCTTCACATCACATGATGACAGCCGGTCGTAATCTGGAATACCTTGGTCGAGTTTCCCCCGCTCGTGGCGCGAGACGACTTCGGCATGAAATACCACCACCTTCAACTCTCGTCATATACATGCCAGTACTCAAACGAAATGGACTGGGGACAGCTATCGCGACGGCTTTTTAACGACAATGACCACCCTGGCGACGTTGTTAAAAGAGTGGGAGAAGAGCCAGACTACGGCTTGCACACGCTGGTGCCAAAAGACAGCGAAGCCCTTGAATGTGTAGACATTATCGCTGTTCACGGCCTCAATGGACACCATCTCAAGACGTGGACGGACCCGAAAACTGGAGTCAACTGGTTGAAGGATATTATTCCGAAGCATATCCCGACCGCCAGGGTCATGTCGTTCTGGTATAACTCAAAAGTTCAGCTTAGCAAATCGACCTCGGATATCGCCACTTTTTCTCATCAACTTCTAATGGCCATACTAGCTGAGAGAGACAGTATCATAGAGACCAACAGACCTATCATCTTTATTTGCCATTCCCTCGGTGGTCTCGTCTTCAAGCAGGTACGTCAATTGACAACCTCGGAGAGACTTTGTCTTTGTGACTTTCCCTGCAGGAGGCGGCTAAGAACAAACTCAGGCATTTGTGAGAAGTTTCGAGAGCGATCAATACCACATGCTCGGGCACCGCATTCATGGCGTTATGTTTTTTGGCACTCCGCACCGAGGCTCGGATTATGCCTCCTGGGGAAGCATGGCCGGAAAGACCCTCAAAGTCACATCTTTCAACACTAGCACCAACACCCGTCTCACTAAGGATCTTGAGCCTTCTTCACGGGTGCTCAGCTATATATCAGCTACATTCCTTCAACATTGTGACAAGTTACAGATCGTATCCTGCTTCGAGACGCAGAAGATGGATTTTATGAGCAGCCTCGTAAGTGTCCCCAGAGTAGACATGAGGGCCATGTGGTCCGGGTTTACCTCAAGAGGTTAATCAGCGTATGAATAGGTTGTGGAACAAGGTTCTGCTACGCTGGGTCTTCCAGCAGAGAAGATCCTCCCGCTCGACGGCAACCATCGAACCATTTGCCACTTCTCCGATCTCGACGCAGCGCAATTCCGGCCAGTCAAAACCGCCCTGGAAACTTTGGTTAGAAAAGCGAAATCCAGCCAGACAACGTCTTTGCGAGAAAGGGATGCTTTCTTGGAATATCTGGCGACGTCCGATTACGTCGACCACAAAAACCGAAACTCGCCCCCTGTCGAGGGCACTTGCACCTGGATACTCACGCACCCCGCGTACTCGTCTTGGATTGAGTCAACCAAGCCATCCCTCCTCTGGATCTCCGCCGATCCTGGTTGCGGAAAGTCTGTCCTGGCTGCCTTCTTAGTGGACCATATATCCATGACGTCGTCGATGAGAGAAGTAAATTTGTGCTACTTTTTTTTCAAGACGGACAACATTCAACAGTCAGACGGCATAAATGGTGTAAAAGCTCTACTTCACCAACTCTACACTCAACAAAAGGAGCTCGTGTCGCCAGCAATGACGCTACTTTCCGGAGCCAAAATGGAAGACATCGACATGCTATGGCAAGCCCTTATGTTGTCGACACAAATGAAAGAAGCCAGAGACACGATATGTATTATTGACGGCTTAGATGAGTGCGACAAATCAATGAGAGGTCGGCTCATGCACCGTATAGCAGCGTCCTTTTCTACCACGTCCGTGGGGAACATCTTGTCAAGCAACACTGGGGCATCTGTTAAAGGCGATAGCATGAAGCCCAAGATCAAGGTCCTGATCACAAGCCGCCCGGAAAATCAACTGAAGATTGCATTCCAGTCTTATGCCGAGAAGGGAAAAAGAGAGAGCAAAGACGAGCCGCACTGTTCAATAATCCGACTGCGCGGAGAGGATGAGACAGATGCCATTAGTGATGATATCACAAAAGTGGTGAACGCCAAGGTCGATGACCTGATCTATCAAGGCGTTCCAGTGGAGATTATTGATACGGTCCGAACCGAACTAATCGAGCGCGCGGACCGGACCTTTCTATGGGTATCCCTGATCTTGAATCTTCTTGAACAGAAGGTTGAAGCAGGCGCGTCAAGACGCGAGCTCGATAACCTGTTGAAGAACAGGGACATCTATCGAATTTATAGCGAACTACTGGCTTCTTGCTCGGACTCACCTCGTGCAAGAAAGATGCTACAGCTCATTGTCGCTGCAACGCGTCCGCTGACCGTGGACGAGTTGAGCGTGGCATTGGCAATCGAGCCCGAAGAGGATACCCCGCGTGTTGGTAGGACCACGTTCGATGACATCGAATATGATCTCGTCTATCCATTCGAAAATCATATCAAGTCGCTCTGCGGTCACTTCATTCGAATCATTCGTCAGAGTGTCTACCTGGTTCACGAAACGGCTCGAGAGTTTCTCCTTGCCACGGAAACCGACTCGCTCTCGAGAGCATCTACTATGGTCGATGCTCATACGGCTCGTCCTGATCCACAAAATCCTTTTCGCGGGTCAGACACTTACGACTACGACTTGTGTTCTTTTCAACACACCTTGCAGCTTGAAGAAGCACGCGCGCTCATGCTGAGAATATGCGCAACGTACATCTACTGCCTTGGTAGAAGTAGTCGGTGTGCAGACCGTGGTGAGGCGAGTCAAAAGACGGAACCGTTCCTTGCATACGCAGCTAAGAGCCTCGCCGTGCATTTCCATCAAGTTCTGCGCGACGGCGGCAATCCAAACGTGGCGTACTTTCAGAACCTTTGCCACCCACTCTTTCCGGGCTACAAGAGATGGATTGAGGCCTTTTGGTATCCGAAGCTGCCGTTCCTTACGCAAGGTGATGAAGGCCAAGATTACTACATTCACCTTTTTCGGTTTCACTCACCTGAACAGTACGAGGTAGATGACGACAATGGCTTGGGGCCCGAAATGAACAGCGACGGCGAAGATGGCGAGGCTTCAAGCAGCGACATGGATGCTGCAATGAGCCTCAATACTCGAGAGCCCAAAGATGAGGAGTCATACAGGAACGATAGACTGGGAATCCCATTTTCTACCAAGCTTAAGCAAGACCTGCTTCAGCCTGGGTTTCAGGACGCTACCGCAGCGTACTCTAACCCGAGCTCGCTAGGGAATCAGTACTTTCCTCTCAGGGTCGATAGGAGCGGGTTCGTTTTTTTAGACTTCAAGGGAGATGCGAAAGAACATCAGAGGAGGGTTTCGCAGTCTGCCTTCTTGCGAAGGCCTGATATCACAGGACGCCCCTAATGGTTAGTCACACGATCGTAGCTCAAGTTTTACCCTCTTAATGCAAAATCGCCCCTCGAATGACCATGGACACACTCCTGTATACCCCCCTCAACGATCCCTATGTGGAATGGAGGGTGAATAATGACTAAGATGAGCTGCGGTGGTGGGTGGGATCACGGATAAGCACCACAACTGCGGTTCCCCCGCATCTCGGTCTTTTCCGCACTCCACCTTCTGTCCAATCCCCCAGACATCTCCGTTCAACGACATCTGACTTCCTCTTCCGTCACTGCCCTGGTGCTATCTTTGAAATATTCCTAGGGCGACGGAAACCGTGCGCATCGGCCCTGAATGGCTACGCATCGCCAACTACTACCCGCAGTTGCGGACGAAGGCAGGCCACAGCTCCCCAAGAAACGGAAAAGGACCAAGGAGCGGCTGAGGGTCACACGGGCATGTGACCGCTGCAAGAAGTCAGTGCCACCGGCTGTCAGGAGCCTCTAATTTTGTTGGCCGACTGACAATGACATTCAGGAGGAAAATCAAATGCAATGGGACACAACCCTGCGAGTTTTGTATCCGTGTCAAGTTCCAATGCACATACGATTCTGCCTATGCAAGAGGTCGTGTACCGGAGATTCCACCGATGGCCGATGATGGAAGTACTGCAGTACAGTCAGGAGACGCCATGGAGACCAGTCATTCTCCATCATCCTCTGGCATGCACGACTCGACAGTCCTGAGCGCAAACGTACCTGAACAGACCCTGGCTTTGCAAGATGAGAATCTGCCGTCAAACTACCTGAACGTCCCTGCCCCACAACGGTTTGCAGTCTCGTCTCAGCAGACGCCCGAGCCTCCCCAGGAGGATCTTCAAGGCCACTACATAGGGCCTGCCTCCGGGGTTTCCTTCCTCTTGAGGGTGCAGAAGCGCCTACACCAGGCCATCACATTTTCAGTGCCGAGTAGTATTTTTACTTTCGGCGACGCGCCCATCCGTCCTCCAGACTTTGATCCTTCTTTCTGCATGGTACTGCCTCGCGAGGATGGCCAGCGGCTGTTTGATCGGTACTTTGACTTTGCCATGCCAACATACCGTTTTCTACATCGTCCTACACTCCAGGACTGGCTTGAAGAGTTTTACGACACGCTCGGAACAATGCGAGACGGCCACAATGCTACAGCCAAAATTGCTTTGCTTTTCATGATCTTTGCTCACGCTCGAGTTTACATGCCCGAGAACGCAAGGCCAGGTCCTGCAGACCTAAGGTGAGAAGACCTGTGGCCTGATTGAGAGTTCAGTTGGATAATCTGACACGTTGCCAAGTTCTCGGTACTTTCTAGCAGCCGAACATCAACTCTCTAAGGAGAGTGGATCAATTCGTTTGACCAGTATCCAAGCACGCCTCCTGCAGTGTTATTACCTTCTCACACAGTCCCGCGTGAATCATTGCTGGAGTCAGTTCGGCACAGTCACTAATCTGGCCCTGGCCATTGGTCTCAATCGGAATAAGGGCCCGGGAACAGCCAGTGGATTGAATTACGTCGAAGTTGAGAGCCGCCGCAGGACCTTCTGGTGTGCTTATACCTTGGACACCTACCTCAGTGTCTCACTAGGAAGACCGCGGTCCTTCCACGATGACGATATCGACACCGAACTACCTGCGTGTGTGGAAGACCACGAGATCACGAGGGACAGCATAAGCCCGACGTCTCTCAATCGAGGCTACTCAATCATGCTTGCCCCTTTGGCACATATGAAGTAGGCTCCAGATGACGGGACGCGCTTGGTTGACCCCTGCTAACAAACCAGACTTGCTCAGATTATCAGTAAGATCCTGCGATCTCTTTACTCGATACGACCAACTTCAGGCAGTCGCCGGGCGGAAGAAGCCCAGTCCATCTCTCAGGACCTAAGTGATTGGCGCGCTGAGTTGTCACGTTTCCTGGATGCCGACTTTTTCGGGACGTCACTCATCGTCCCCATCTTCCAGCGACAGCGGAATGTGCTCAACTTGACCTACTGGCACGCCATCATCCTGACACATCGGCAATGCCTCCTGAACAACTTTGCACAAATCTCGCAGCCGGGCAGAAGACCAAGCAACGACAGCGCTCAAACAAAAGACAGTATCAATCAATGTCTGGCAGCTGCCATGGATTCCATGACTACCATTGATGATATGACGCAAAGTGGACAAATGTATCACGCATTCTGGGTTTGTTGTCCATCTGAACCATGAAACCACGCAGAGCAGCTGACAGGATCCAGATCACAGCATATTTTGCCTTTACCGCAGCCATGGTGCTGTACATCTACGTAATCCAAGAGTGGGCATCACCTCCAGAAACATACAGCAGCTACTTTGCCGCCGCCGCCCGCTGCCAGTCCCACATGTCAACGATCGCACAGAAAGGATCGCTGGTGGAACGGTATTACCTTGTGCTGGAGGAACTCCGCGTCGAGGCATTGCGCCAGATGAAACGCTTGCATCCGTCCCTCGGCTTTGAGGGCCTGGACATCGATGCTCAAGTCGGAGGCTTCGAAGCCATGGCGATGCCCGTCGATACGAGCCCCAGTACTGCAACGAACTATGCGGAGATGATGGGCGATGCAGCCATTGATTTCAACGCCATGGGAGGTGGTGGGCTGGAAGATTTCTCCGGTTGGGGCCAATTCGCTTCGATGGTTTCGTCAGGTCTAGGAAACCTCGATATCTTCCACTACGACGACACCTTTGGGCTGTAATTTGAGTGGGTGGGATACATTCGATTTCAACCTGAGATCTTCTATACGCGGAAGTATGCAGACTTTACGAGATGAAACAGCTTGTGAAGGCACCGTGTTCACATCTTCTGTCTTTGACGAGACGCTGTAACTTTAGCTCTTCTAAACTATCTTGACGTGAACCTCTATTATCTATCCTGTAAGCTCTCTACACTGATTTCTTGTGCATAATTGTGGCGGCAGCTTGATGATTGGGGAAAATTAGGGTGTCAGCAATAACCACATTCTCTCGCCTTCCGGCGGCGAAAACAATAATCTCAGCAATATCGTCAGGTGTCAATGGCTCGCAACCCCTACGTCCGTGTCAGGTTTCTGGTGCGAATACACATGTTGAGGGGAACGTACGCATAAACGGCATCGGCCTTTGACTTATCACCACCAAATCTCACGATAGAGAATTCGGTCTCGACCTGGCCCGGATCAATTCCAATGACACGGACTCTCTTTGCGATCAACTCCTTGCGAAGGCTGTCGGTGAAGGATCTCACGGCCGCCTTGGTCGCGCAGTAGATGCCACCTCCGACGTATGGCTCACGTCCGGCGATCGATCCAATGTTGATGATATCGCCTGACCCTTCGCCGTTGTTGCGGCTGAGCATGCCTGGCAGAATGGCTTGTGTCATGTTGATCAAGCCTGTCACGTTGGTCGCAAACATGACGTTCATGTCGTCTTCCTCAATCTCAGGCGCCTTGGCAACGCCCTTGACCAGGCCGCTGGTTGGGTCAACAAGCTGCAGAGCTTTAACGGTCGGTTGAACTTACGCGTTGTTGACTAGAACATCAATCTCTTTGAACTCGGCTGGCAGCTTGTCCAGGAAAGATCGTACATCCGCCGCGTTGCTGACGTCGAGAGCTACAGGTAGCACCTTGACACCGTCGCCTACCTCGCGGTTGATGTCGGCAGCGATCTGCTTGAGGCTGTCAATTCGACGCGCCGTCAGAATCAGCTTGAGGCTGTTGGGGCTGGTCCTGGCGAATTCGAAGGCTGTTGATCGTCCGATGCCCGATGAGGCACCTGTCAAGAGAACGGTCTTGCCTTCGAGGCGCTTAGAGGCTGCAGAAGACATTTCGTTGAGATCGGAGGAGTAACAACAGAAAAAGATACTTTGAGTAAGATGCAAATCGATAGAGAAGAATGATTGATGAGGCAGATGATTTACGCAGCCCTCAAGATAGCCTCCGCACTGGCGGTCGAATACAACATCAGATATAGTGCGAATTAATGGCCATGTCCTCCTCCCAAGCGGCCGCTGGAGTGACGGAATCGTGCATGATCAAGGGTGAGCATTGCCGTTGTGACTTTTCCGCGTCTGGCATTACAGCGCTGGGATGCGGGGGAGGGCAGCCCTACTTATCCGTCGGCAAAGGACGAATCCACCACGCCCAACCCACAGCCAAGGATCTCGACACAGGAAGATCTTGTGACGAGTGAGACTGTCTGTAAATGGAAATGATTCGAGGTTCTAGACATGCGCACAGTATCTTTCCAAACCCCATTTCCGAGGTGTCAGCCGGCCAGGAATCCATCTTTCCGAGAGGTGAGGGGGGCTCGATCACACACCCCCCCCTTGGGTCCTGAGCTATCAAGGCCTGGATCCTCTGACCGAAACCGTGCCGAAAAGAACGTGGGGTAAGCTCGGAAGCACGACAGACCAGACACGCGTCAACCAGATCCCAGTACCCAGTGAACTCACGGATATCCCTCACTCCACCATATAAGGACCTTTTAAGTACGTATGTTTTTCACCCGCGTTGCTACACGCTGCGCACCCCAAAACCCTGTCGAACCTGACCTCGGATTGCTATAGTCGACATGTCTCCTCAAGCTGCGCCACCCAGCGGCGTCTGGGCCCCTACGATCACCTTTTTCAACCACAATGATGACACACTCGACACGGAGTCCCAAGCAAAGTACTATGCATACCTGTCGAAGACGGGTCTTCATGGACTTGTGGTGCTTGGCACCAACTCCGAGACATTCCTCTTGACGCGCGAGGAGCGCAAGACCCTTCTGGAAACGGCCCGGAGGGCGTGCGGGCCAGATTACCCCATCATGGCCGGTGTTAGTGGCCACTCGACCAAGCAAACCTTGGAGTTCATCACAGACGCCCACGACGCGGGTGCTAATTATTGCCTGCTGCTCCCGCCGGCGTACTTCGGAAAGCAGACCACGCCAGAGGTCATCAATAACTTCTTCGATGAGGTCGCGACGAAGAGCCAGCTTCCCATTGTTATTTACAACTTCCCCGCCGTCTGCAATGGCATCGATCTTGACTCTGCCACCATCGCCGCTCTGGCAAGGAAACACGAGAACATTGTTGGCGTGAAGCTCACCTGCGGTGCCGTGGCCAAGATCACTCGTCTCAGCGCCGAGCTCCCGGCAGAGCGTTTCGCGACGTACGGAGGACAGTCTGACTTCCTCATCGGCGGTCTGGCTGCCGGGTCGGCTGGAACCATTGCCGGGTTCGCAAACGTCTTCCCTAGGACCATTGTGCACATCTACAATCTGTACAACGAGGGCAAGTTCAAGGAAGCGTTGGAGCTGCACAAGAAGGCGGCGCTCGCTGAGCAGCCCTGCAAGGCAGGTATTTCGTCAGTCAAGTACGCGGCTGCCTTGAACACTGCAAAGGCAGCGGGTATTGAGGGAGCAGTGGAGAAGTTGAGGCCGAGGAGTCCTTACGTCGAGCCCTCTGCGGCGGCGAAGAAGGTCATTGAAGAACAGATCGCGGGCCTGGCGAGTGTTGAGGCGAGTCTGAGGATCAATGCGAAGAATGACCTGCCCAACGGGACAACAAATGGTGTTTGATTACATGGAGAAGAATTCGTTTTTAGTCAAGTCCGTATCGTCAAATATTTATCATCTTGCCTTGAAATCTACAGGTTGATAGCTCAAAGTGTGCGGATGACATTGATCTTGTACAACAATTTGTCGGAACATTGCGTGTTGAACCAGCATATTTAGGCTTGTTAATCCGATTTCGAAAACAAAATCATTTTCTTTCGCAAAGTTTTACCCTCGAAGATGTGCAATCTGTACATTGAAACTCAGCCAAGGTCTCGTCTCGTGCAGCCACAACATGTGTTGGCTTTTTGGAAATTCTGGGTTTCATTTCAGTCAAGTCTTAAAAGCAAGATAGCGCACCACCAACAGGCATTGATTGCTGGAAGATAATAGAGCATATTTGGGCTGATTAACGTAAAAGACAGACAGACTCCGCCAAACCACCATTCCCCCACAGTTGTACGCACGTGTTGCATCTGAAGCTGTTTGCCTTGCTCCCGAGATATCGCCTACAAGACATGCTTGAACAGCGGGGACCTGTCGCCCATGTCGAACAGCTCCTCCTCGGTGTACTTGGCCTTCGCCTCCTCCGCAATCTTGGCCTTACGCGAGTTGGCCACCTTGTAGCTCCACTCAAGGAGCAGGGCCACGATCATTCCAGTGGCACCAAATGCCAAACTAAGGCCAAAGCCCGTGTAGTACTTGGGCTTCTCGCTCTCCAGGTACATGAAGCTGCCCACGATGCCACCAACGTTGCCCACGCAGTTCATCAGAGCGATTCCGATGGCTCGCCTCGAGGAAGGGGCGATGTTGTTCGCGTTCCACGATGCTGCGGCAGCTTGGATGGGGTAGATACCAATGACAGCGAGTACAACAGAGAAGTATGCCACGGCTCGCTTTTCTTGCAGCTGTCCGTTCAGGGAGATGATGATGGAGTAGGCTGTCGTGACAATAGCCATAGGCGTGACCACAAAAGGCATCCGCCAGAAGAATCGGTCGGAGATCTTAGCGAAGACAATGGCGGAAACAGCAGCGGCGACATAAGGAGGGGCAGATGTCAGCTGGGCGTTCGTGGTGCTGAAACCCATGGACTTGGTGATGGTCGGAAGGGTGAATTTGATGCCTATCAGGATGCGTTAGTCGAGAATCACACGCGGCTGGTCTCGCTCAGCTTGGCTTACCGTAAGATAGGGCAGACTGGCAGAGGAGGAAGTAAGCCTGGACGTAAATCCTCCAGTTGGTGAGAACCATCTTCAGGTCCTTCCATTTGACGGTAGACTCCTCGCGGAATCCTCCGCCTTGCTTGATGAACATGGAGAGCTCGAGATAGCGGATCTCATCCGGCTCGAGCCAGCGAGTTGAGAGAGCAGGGGTGTCGATAAGTAGGAAGAAGCAGCAGACGCCCAGGATCACGGTCGCGAGACCCTCGAGGATGAAAATCCATCGCCAACCTTCGTAGCCGCCAACACCGTCCATCTCTGCAATTCCCGCGGCCAGCAAGCCGGAGAATGCGCCGGAGAGAGCACTCGCGCAGTAGAAGTAGGAGATCCTGGAGCTCAGATCCTTGGGCATGTACCAGTAGCTGCAAAGGTAGATAGCACCAGGGAAGAAACCGGCCCTGGAAGGAAAATTGTTAGCTGAGAAAACGCATCAGCATCGTGATGCAACGTACTCAAAGATACCAAGAAGTACTCGGGTGGCCATGAGACCGCCAAAGTTTCGTACCAAGCCCGTGCAGGTCATAACAACGCCCCAGCTGAGCGTGAGGATGCCGAGATACATGGAGGGGCGCTTGAACTTCTTGAGGATGATGTTGCTGGGGACTTCCAGGAGGACGTATGGAACGAAGACTGCATCCTTGGTCAGTAGATGCTAGATCTGGAAGAAACTGTGGAGTGACGCGTACAGATGGATAGGACGATGTTGTACTGAACACCCGTCATGCCCAAGTCTTCCACCATGCCCTCAATCTTTGCATTGCCGATGTTGGCGCGATCGATGTGGCAGATCAAGTAGAGCAGCGCCAGCATTGGGACGAGTCGAAAATCAACCTCCATCACAAGTCAGTGACAACACCTCTGCTTGAAGAACACAAGAAGCTTACCTTGCGGAAGACTTTCTTTCGCTTCTCCTCCGGGTAGTTGGTGAAGAAGTCAGCGTCGACAGGATCCAGGCCGAAGACGCGGAAGCCGGCGATATCAATGGCCTGGGACGTGCTCTCCACGTGGGCCTTTTGGTCGAGAGACTCGACATCGTGCTTGTCGACAGAGCTCCTGAGAGCCATGATCGCGGTCGTGACAGAGAAGCGGGATGGTGCGCTGGAGGTTGGAGTCGTGGAGCTTGAGAGCGTGCTGTGTCTGCACAACTGCTCACATGGTAGATGGCAATGAGTCGGTATTATACTCGCACTACCCTGGTGAGTTGCCGTGCGTTGACCCCAGATCAGCTACCCCAGATACCCCAGACTGGGCAAGCAAACTGGGCAAATGCTTGACTCCTCTCACCGGCCCAAGTGCGGGGCTTGGCCTCCAGCGGAAAAGCTAACGACAACTAATCACGTTGATGAGCAGCTAGTTTGTCCAATCAACAGCCCTTCCGCACTATTATCCGCCATGTGCGAGCGTCAGTCGACGAAGAGAACTACCGGAAACTTGCCTGTTTGGGCGTCGCGGATGAGCCTGGTGTTGCATCCGCTGCGACTCGGTAGTCGCGGACTTGGCGGATTTGGCGGATTCTTGGCGGATTCTTGGTACTCCCCATAGTTAATGCTGTGAATTTGTTCGAGGTCTGCTGGGTCCCCGCGGAAACGCATGAGCCCGGAGACACTGAGCACGCATGCCACTCGACTGCCGATTCCTACCCAAGACACTGAGACGTATCCGCAAGCCTTCCGCGTCGGAGGCGGTGCTTGTCAGGTCGGGAGTGCATCGCGAGCTCTTTATCCGTGGCCACCAGACTCACCGTCAACCGCGGCATCTTGATAGCCCCTCATCCATAATCCGTTATCTGCAGAGTCCAGTCACGACATCCTCTCAGCGACATTCTGCGCGAGCTACCTTATCCAGCATTGTCAGTCACAACCCCTCCAATCATCTGCAACCATGTCACAACGCGGGGTCATCAAAGACATCATCATCACGCCGGTGGCATTCCACGACATGCCCCTGCTCAACAGTGTTGGCGTGCATGAACCCTTCGCTCTCCGCAGTATCATCGAGGTCGTTACGGATGATGTTTACGGCTTGGGCGAATCTTATGGTGATTCAACCCACCTGGATCGCCTGCGAGCAGCGGCCGAGCAGATCAAAGGTCTTTCGGTATACAACACGAACGCCATATACAAGAAATGCAGCGAGTCACTCGATGGTAATGCCACCGCGGGAGGCGATGGAATGGCTGGCATGGTCACCACGGCCTCCGTAGCTGACAAGGTCTTCTCCCCTTTTGAGGTCGCATGCCTTGACATCCAGGGCAAGCTGGCAGGTGTGCCTGTGAGCGATTTGCTCGGCGGCCGTGTCAGAGACCAGGTCCAGTATTCGGCGTACTTATTTTACAAGTGGGCAGGTCATCCCGGACAGCCGGATGACGAGTACGGCGCTGCTCTCGACGCGCCTGGATTGGTCAAACAGGCGCAGAAGATCATTAACGAATACGGCTTCAAGGCAATCAAGCTCAAAGGCGGAGTCTACCCACCGGCACAAGAGGTCGATGCCATCAAGGCGTTGCATGCAGCCTTCCCCGGCGTGCCGCTGAGGCTCGATCCGAACGCTGCATGGACCGTTGAGACCTCAAAATGGGTTGCTGCCGAGCTCGAAGGCATTGTGGAGTATCTCGAAGATCCGGCCCCTGAAATTGAAGGCATGGCTGCCGTGGCCAAGGAAGCATCTATGCCTCTGGCAACCAACATGGCCGTGGTCGCCTTTTCCCATCTACCGTCTTCGATACGACAAGACGCCGTGCAGGTGGTTTTGTCTGATCACCATTTCTGGGGTGGCCTGCGCAAATCTCAGCAGTTGGCCGCCATCTGCGCGACGTGGGGGATGAGACTTTCGATGCACTCCAACAGCCACCTCGGCATCTCGTTAGCTGCCATGACGCAACTTGCATCAACAACGACAAATCTCGACTACGCGTGTGACACACACTGGCCATGGAAGCGCCGAGACGAGGATGTCGTGGTCGATGGCGCGCTGAAGTGGTCCGAAGGTGGTGTGCTGGTGCCAAAGACACCTGGACTGGGGGTCGAGCTGGACAGGGAGAGACTCAGTCGATTGCATCAGCAATATCTCGATTGCGGCTTGCGAAAGAGAGATGATACGACATACATGAAGAAGTTCCGCCCAGAATTTTCAGCAGACATTCCCAGATGGTAAAACTAGTTTATGGGCGGTGGGGGGAGGGCGCGGTTGAGCACTCATTTTAATTCCCGTCACTATACTCAAGACATGGTACCATGTCCACTTACTATCCTGTTCTCTGTTTATTTGGTGAAACCCAAAGGCAAAATCTCTTCTTTGATGTTCATGATTGAATTCCGGATAACCCAGATGAGGATCTGGCCAGAGACCACCCCGAAAGTAGACTGAGGAACGGCCCCATATCTATTTCGCGAATCGAGCGGCTCCACTACGACAAAACCTCCAGTCGCCATCAGTCTGCGCACGATACTGCTGGCGGCGGAAGCTGTGGCTGCCAAGTCTTGGTGTTTGTCAGTGAGCAACGTACTCCAAGAGCTGGCCTAGGGCCGGTCCATTTCTCCTCTTAACACAAGAAGACCCGGGCTATCAGCGTAACTAGATAGCTGGTCGGTCCAACGGATATATAGGGAAGATGCAGGACCGTACCCAGACATACCGTTCCACTTTGATTGGTCACAATCCCGTCCTGGGATGCCTCCATACAAAGCACGTCGATGACTCGCAATATAATGCCAGGAGTGGCGTCCAGTGCCTCACAAGACGGAATCTTCAGTAGCGAAATAATCCAGCCGATTAAGATATTTGACAATCTGTTCATACCCTATATGCTTAACCAAACAGTCAATTTAGACCCCCAACCCCTGCCTAGCGACCGACGTCCTGAAGCCTACATCCGCGACATTTATGTCACGGCTCAATGATGGTCCTATTTGCTAGCAGTAGGTGCTGGCTCTCCATTCTTCTCTGCAGGCGTACCCCGGCGGCCAGAAAGATAAATTACAAGGTAAAGGAGCGTCTGGGAAACAAGGAATCGAATGGAAGCGAACGTGGCTGAGAAGCCTGAACGGACTGCCTAACTGACTGCTTGGGGCTGGAGCGCGAAGCGGCCTTTTTTCATGGGTGAAGTATCGAAGCTGCCATTCATGGCCGCGGAGAGGCTGTGTTCACTATCTGTCCCAATGGTCCAAGTCTCGTCGCGAGAGAGAATCTGGTTGTTCTGCTCGTCCATGAGTGCTGCCTTGATCATATCGATCGGTGAAGTTTTGCTGAAGCCCTTCATGTCGCCGGGGAACTCGGGCTGCTCGTACTCGACCTTGAGCTTCTTGCCGTCCTTGCCGACGACTTCGACCTTGACGCTCTTAAGGTTTTGTTTAAGCCTGGTCGCCAGCCCACTTGCGACCGCGCCCATGGCGGCGGCGGCCATGGGGACGCCAAATTTGATCATTACCGTATGTAAGTTGAAGGCGATTTCGACAGGCCGTTCGCCACCCAGCGATAGGGCGGCCAGCTCCATCGAGGGTGGTGGCGCCATCGCCTGCAGAGGCGGATCACCAGGGACAACCGTCCACTTTGCGGAGTTGAAGATCCACGATGTCGACCACTCGTACGTGTTGGTCACGGGGTCGCTGGGGCGACTAAAGTCCCACTGGGTGGAAGCAGACACAGTCTTGTGGAAGACTTGCCCTGTCATGTTGCTGGACTCGAGCCACCAGGCCACCGTCTCCTGCGGCTGGTACTGTCCTGAGCTGCCCCTGGGCAGCGTCGCCTCGTCAACAAAAACGGGGTTGAACTTGCCCGTCGAAGTGTTCTTGACGCCCACCACGATGTGAATGCCCTGCACGCCAGGGTATGTGTAATCGATGTTGCCCACACACAGCCAGCCAGGATCACCCGCGTTCGCTGACTTTTTCCAGTAGCCCAAATCGTCGATGTCGTATGATTCGCCCTTGTCACAGGGCTGCCAGTCGCCGCTGATTCTGACCTTGAGCCCGTCCGTCGGCACGTCCGAGGTCCAGGACAATGCGTATTCCACCTCCCACTGCACAAAGGTGTTGGGCGCCAGCGAGTGCGACTGCCACACCATGTTGTACGTTGGCTGGGCAGACGGCCCCGAGGTCACTGCCTTAGCCACCTGGATATTCCATTGGTTTGCGTGAATGGCTTTTGCGTCGTCTTCGGTCTCGAACCAGTTGAGCTGGCGTGTTCCGGCCATGATGTACACGAGTGGATAATGTAGAGATTAAGTTTTGTTACTGGTGGGGGAAGGTTGCCACGTTGATCGACATGGGAATCAAGCTGGCTTTTAAGGTCAGGATCCGAGTTCGTAGTCCACACTGAGGACGATGAAGACTGCCGTAATTCATCAATCCGCTGCTTGTTGCGCCAGCAATTGACCGAAGACGGCAGATGAAGCTTTCTAGCGACATCTCAGCTGTCGACTAGCGGACCACCGAGCGATGCGGCGTCAGGCTGCACGATGCTTACACAGCTCGAAACACGATGTTGATGGATTGAAGTTGCCGGCTGCTCCTGTCACAACGACACTAAGTTGGCGAGTGCCTGGCCAGGCGGCACTAGCATGTGATATCGAGGGACATCCCAAGCTCGCAAACAATGCGAGTATGGTTAGGTAAGAGATTGGTTGTCTTCTCAAGACACTTACATGGGGGGTGCATTGTAGGGACGCCAGCATGTGATTTTGACGGACATTCCGCGGCTCGCAAAGCACGACATCGATAATTAAGATAGGTAGTCACTCATGGCGCTTTCTTGGCGAACGACTCGCTGGCGATAATAGCATGTGATATTGGTAGACTTACGACAGCCCTCAAACACTACAACGATGGGTAAGGTAGGTAAAAAGAGAGCTGCTCTGCTCAGGGCGCTTACATGGCGAATGCCTCATAGACGACACCGGAATGTACTGTCAACGGATGTTCCACAGCTCGCAAAGCACGACGTCAATAGTCAATAAATTATTTAAATCACATGCCATTTTTGTCAGTAAGCTATGCGCCCTGTGATTGTCATGGGAGGTAGCTATCTCTCAGCTATTGACGTCTTGCTTGCAAGCTGTGAACTGCCTGTCGACATCACATGCTGTTGCTGCCGGGAAGCCATCGCCATGTAAGCGTCATGAGAGAGTAAGTGTCGTTCTACAGCCGACGCGGTATTCGGCCGTCGGAAGAGATCCCCGACCAATACCGACTTATAGACTGTCGTATACTTGCTGTAAGAGTATTCTAGGAGTAAACTCTAAAACGCCGAAAGAGGTAACGCGTCTGATAAGTGGATAGCCCAGTCAAGCAGGTGGACCACCCAGCTATGTGCCTTACTAAGTCGATCACATAGCTGAAGTCAGATACAATCAGCCAAAGTAGACTTCTTCAGTCATCTGCACTGCTAGGTACCTTAGTAAGTCTAGACGTTTATGGGCGATCTTGGTCAGCCGCTCGCTGGCGCAGCACCTCATGCCACGACCTCAGGTGTCCAATATCCCTTTCTTCGTGCTTGCCACGTTACTTACGCCCTCTACTGTAACCACTGCGTCCATCTCGACCTCAACTGACCTCTGCTGGCAGTCTTTTTCAATTACTAGGGTGACCCATCCGCCACTAATGTGCTCCTAGGTGCCTTAATCATTGCTGCGGTAATCGAATTGGCTTGGTCCGCCGACTTAGTCTGTATAATAGTGACTTCCATATCCCGCGCGACTTTTACACGTGCCGATATGGCTAGCTTTATTTGCGATAACTGCTCTAATACCTTATGGTATGCGATGGCCTAGATATACTGTTGCATCGAAGTTGACGTCCACGTCGGGGCCGCGCGGGGACTACTTTGCGATATCGTGTTGGTGGCTATATGGGAAGTAAGAATATATTCCTGAAGCTGCGTGCGTACAGAATGGGTGCGTAGGCTGTTGAACGCTGCGTCGCCCGTCTTTTCTAGGGCGTTTCGTCTATGAAGATATCAGGACTCGAGTCGTAGCGGCTTGTCGTATGTCTCGACTATCGAGCTCGAGGTCGTTGAAGCTGAAAGTGGCCCACTGAAGGGCAGTTAGATCATATTTGTCCTTGGCTTCGATGTCAGCCCCGCGATTACACAGCAGCCGAAGGCTGCGACGTCATCAGCTCGAGTTGCCCATATTAACGGTGTGCAGCCCATGGCTTACGAAGATCAAAGCAAACGACAGAGCACCGCTGTCATCATGACTTGGTTTTCTATCAGCATCTTTCCCAACGAGTATTTCGATGCCGTCTCCTAAACTCTTAAAGTCGGAAACTTCAGTTCTGCAGAGTAATATGCTTCCCGGCCCGGACAAGGATTTCAGCGATGGTGCCCTTGATATCGGCCCTTTTCAGGCCCAGCTTCTCGTCCCACAAGCCCCAACTTCTGTTATCGGCCAGAGCTTGCTTGCCAGTTGCCAGCGCACGCGTGATATCCACGACGCCGAAAAAGTCCCCTTCCGCCATTCTCCTCTCTCCTGTCGCAATGACATCCTCCGACGTCAAGTGGTCCGTAGTCCACCGCTGGCCGTCCACTTGCTCGACCACCTGAAGTAATTCTTTCTGGCTGATGTTGAACTCCCCTACATATACATAGTGGTTCCGAGTTTCATCAGCGTGACCAATAACCGCAAGAGTTGCCTGCGCAATGTATGCTAGGCTAGAGGACGTAAAGACGGAGGTACCCCCGTCAATCAGACCGGCGTGCCTAGTGGCGATGTCAAGCCCCGTAAAGCCGCCCTCGAGCGCCCAATCGAAGAAGGCGCCTGTCACGATGCTCGTCCAGGTGATTTGCTGCTCCTTCGTTCGTAGGTATTCAACGACGGCAGCCTTGGCAGGCATGGCGGCGAGAGACGTAGCAGCAAATCTAGCATCGTGCGAGGGTGGACCGAATTCGCTGGGGATGAACCTCTTGACGCCGGCAGCGATAGCGGCATCAATGAGAATTCTCTGATTACTCGCGGCGCCGAGGTTAATCATGCTCACCACGACATCTTGATCCTTCATCGCGGCCCGGAGTTCTGACTCGTTTGTGTAGTCCACCTTGAAGACTTGGACGCTGGCTGGAAAGGTAGAGGTCGATTCCTTACGAGCCAGCACGCTGACAGTGTACGAGCCAGCGTCTAGAAAGGCTCGAAGTACCGGGACTCCAAGGGTTCCGCCTGCCTGTGAAGTCCACACTTAGTCAAAGCTGGAGATAATGGTCCTTTTGAGGGACGCACGCACCCCAATCAGCAGAATGTTCTTGTAAGAAACCATCGTGTGAAGAACCGAGAGGTGGGATGAATGTGGTCGAGCATCTTGAAGCAGTGCAACATGACACCTTTTATGTGCAACGAACACAAGTCAGTACCACGCGAAGATGTGGTGGGTTAAGCTGTCATGCTTTCCCTTGTGAAAACCCTCCGAAACACGAGGATCAAGACTAGCTGGGCATGGTGGCTGGCTTGATAACGTGGACGTTTGGCACCATATCGTCAAGAACCCCCCCGAGAAACCCTCCGAGAAGCTTAAACTGATCTTCCAGCCCCACCTACACCATAGATAGGTCTCTAGGATTAATCTGAACGCTGCCCGAGGTCAGATACAGAGTGCTTGACCTGCATCCGGTCGGGCTTCTTACCTGGTTACCTATCCATATTCTATTTTCTTTATGTGTTTGGTCAGAATTTCGAAGGAATATTTAAATTTTGCGTCGTAGACAGAGGCAGTGCCTCTTAGAGAGCTTGACTTCTGGCTTGAGCCGTTTAACCTTGTCCGTACTGTGGATCAAATCAACCTCGGGGGTGTAGGTCTCCTATAGGTAGGTACTTTGGGACCCTGCGTCTCCGTGGCCATTTTCGCCGTGGCCCTTGTTGCCGTGGCCATTGTTGCCGTGGCTATTGTCGCCGTGGCCATTAATGTCCGCCGTCTTACTATTAACCCCCAGGCTCAATTCGGCACTGGGTTGATGCATGTCTCTGATTGGCCTTAGTCATCACTTTTCGATGGTGCGTGCCTGCCTTACGTAAACCTTCCCTGACTTTGGGCGTGTCCCGAAAAACATCATCCATCCTGGCAGGAACGAGGATCTTCAAACCAAAACCCCGACGCCCGTTCCGACAGCATCCATCAACGCGGCTCGACTCTGGACCTTGGAGCAAATCGGAACCTGGAAGTAGTAGGCGCATCCTGTTGAAATGGCGTCAGCTGCGACTAATGGCGATGCCGCTGCTGCTCTAGACGATATCAAGCCCCCTGCTGGTGTCGTCCTCCCGCCGCGCGAGATCCGCAACGTGCTCGAGAAGACGGCGGGCTACGTCGCGCGAAACGGGCTCGTGTTCGAGGACAGGATCCGCGAGAAGGAGCGCGCCAACCCCAAGTTCAGCTTCCTGAACACGGCCGACGCCTACTACGCATTCTACCAATGGCGGCTGGAGGAGATCAAGGCCGGGCGCGGCACCGCCATCGCCGCGGGACGCGCCAACGAGACGGTGCCCGTCGCTGAGAAGCCGCAGGGCCCGCCGAAGCCGGCCGACTTCCAGTTCTCGGCGCGCATGCCCCGGCTCAACCAGAAGGACCTGGACGTCATCCGGCTGACGGCGCTGTTCGTCGCCAAGAACGGGCGGCAGTTCATGACGCAGCTCGCGCAGCGCGAGGCCGGCAACCCGCAGTTCCAGTTCCTCATCCCGAACCACACCTTCCACAACTTCTTCCAGCACCAGGTCGACCAGTACACGACGCTGCTGCGGGCGAGCGGCCTCGGCGGCGAGGGTGGCAAGCTGCAGCAGGAGCGCATGGCCGAGCTGCAGGTCAACGTCGACGACAAATACCAGGTGGTGAAGCGGGCCAGGCAGCGGGCCGAGTACGCGCGGTACCAGGAGGCGGAGAAGCTCAAGAGGGAGGAGGAGACGGAGAAGAAGCGGGAGGAGTTTGCGCGCATCGACTGGAACGACTTTGTCGTGGTGGAGACGATCGTTTTCAACGAGGCCGACGAGCAGGCGCACCTGCCGCCCCCGACGAGCCTCGCCGACCTGCAGTACGCGTCCCTCGAGGAGAGGAACAACGCTTCGATCGGGGGCAACTTCCGCATCGAGGAGGCCATGCCCGACGAGGTGACGGACTTCAACGCGACCTCGCTGCCGCTGCACAACAGCTACGCGCCGCAGCAGCCCCAGCAACCGCAGCAGCCCCAGCAGCCGACGCACGGGCCGAGCGCACAGCCGCCGCAGAAGTCGGCCGAGGAGGAGGAGGAGGACAGGCGGATCCAGGAGAGGGCGGACGCGCGGGCGCGGGAGCAGCTGGCGAGGGCCGAGGCGCTGGGCGGCACGGGCCCGATGAAGATCAAGGAGAACTACGTGCCGCGGGCGATGCAGCGGGCAGCGCAGGGCGTGCCGATGGCGCTGTGCCCCAACTGCAAGCAGCAGATCCCGATGAACGAGCTGGAGGCGCACATGAGGAGTGAGTATCCCCTGCCAGGTGCGGGACTTTTGTTTTTTGCAGACCAGGTGTGCTGACGCGGTGATGTCTCTCTAGTCGAGCTCCTCGATCCCCGATGGAAGGACCAGAAGGCCAAGGCCGACGCGCGGTACGCGACGACGAACCTGTCGACGGCGGACGTGGCCAACAACCTGAAGCGATTGGCGAGCCAGCGGAGCGACGTGTTCGACGGCATCACGGGCCAGCCACTGAGCGAGGAGGAGCAGGCGAGGCGGAAAAAGGCGGCGATCCACGGCGTGGAGAACCCCAACCTGGGGACCCCGAGCGCCAACCAGCTGCAGGGGCTGAACGTGGAGGACCAGATCCGCGCGATCCACCAAAAGTTCGCGGACCGAAAGTAGGGCGATGTCAACTGCCGTTGTACGATGATGGCGGGGTCAGGACGGGCACTGGATGGTGTCCGAGGCAATGTCTGGGATGGGCTTGGCGGGGGCACTGTACAGGTACGGAAATGCTCACGGCGGAGCGAAGGCGCGCGAAGCTGTCAAACGGCTTTGGAGCGGCCATCTTCCCTGCCGCTTCACTAATAGATCTGAATCAAAGCATGACAGCATTGATCCTCCCCAGGCCTGACATGGTCGTCGCGACGGACGTCCCGACTTGTGACGATGCTCTGGCCTGCCAGTGCGGGCAGATGACGATGACGATGCCGCGGCAGAGAACCAGGCAAGCTTGTGCGACCGATGATGCCATGTCCTGACGGGCAGACGCGCGAGACTGGCCCTCGGGGGGTGTTCTGGCCGGCTCTTGAGGGTTGGTGTGGACAGTCGAGCCAGCCGATCCATTGGCCTGCTCGCTGTGTGACCGCACGCACAACACCACGATACACGATCCACCAGGCCAGGCCAGCCTGTCGCGATTTTCGGTCGCCGCCTCACCCAGAAGACGACTCGATGTCCATCACAGCTGCAGTCCGGCACCCGTCCCCGGACTGTCCGAGCTCCGAAGCCAGTGAGGCGGGGCCAGCTGGCTTGCATGGGACATTCAGCACCTCGGCGGTGAGAGAGCCGCTCGGTCGCTGAATGGGCGCAGCGCTTGCCGGGGCTGCTACGCTGCTACCACGGCGGCCGCTTTTGACGTCAGGAGGAATGCGACGAAAGTCAGGAGAGATCACGCGACGGGACAAGACAAGACGGCGCGTTGGCGATGTTCCGGACTCGACGCAGAAAAGACTCGACGCGGCACGGCACGGCACAACACGGGCATGATCCGACGCGAAGAGCTGGCGGAAACACCCGAGCAGGTCGAGATACACACAAAACTTTCGGTCGTGGCGACGTTGGATGTCGAATGATTAATCACATCATGTGCCGTCCCAGGCGACCCAACCGCCGCGCGAAGCAGCAGGAGCAGCAACAGTAGCAGGATGATCATCACGACCAGCAGCACCAACACCAGCACCGCCCTCATGGGCATTGCAGCGCATGCGGCATATCGTGCGTCTCTCACGAATAAAAGAGGGGGTGGGGGGACCCGTAGCAAAGCATGGAAGCAAAGCCCAGGCCTTCTCTGAATGGCGGTCTGCACGGCATCTGGCTGCGCGATGTCCTCATTCTGCACACAAGAGGTTGTGTTGGATTGGGCTGGAGCTGTCCGGGGATGGCTCGCATGACGTCAGTTGCTGGACCCTGCATCTTCTCCTCGTCTCCTCTTCGTCTCTTCTCCGTCTCCTTTGCTTTGGTTTGCTGCCCCATCATCATCGAGCCCACAACCTGCCAAGCCTGCTTCCCTACCCTGTTCTCGCCCCCCCCCTCCCCATCGAGCCCCCGGTCGAAGCAAGTCCGGCAACAGAAGTCTCGCCGCTGCTCTGCTCTGCTCTACTCTCTGCAGGCCGCCAGCGCAACGGTCAAACGATCGACACCTTGTGACACAGTTCCTCGGCCGACCCTGGTCGTCCCCTGCAGTGCAGGATGCGGTGCAGGCACACACGCAGAGGCCCCCCCCCACTCCCTCCTTTCGCCCCTTTATATATACGCCTTGACAGCCGACGGGCTCGGCATCATGATCCAAGACAGGCTGCACCCTGTCTGCTAAGGCCCAGCTAAGCCTTGCGAATTGCTTCTTCCTCTCGTCCTTCTGCAGCACTTCCCCCCCTCCCACTCCCCCACATCATGGCACGCCATTACAGGTATCCGTCGAGAGACGTCGATGCCGCCTACCCTCCGTACGACGAGCCGCCACGCCGCGCCGCCGATTCTTATGACCCCTATCCGCCACCTCGCTACGCCGAGAGGCAGCGCCGTCCCGAGCCCAGCTATCACGACGACAGGTTCGCCCGCGAGTCCACGGGGGCCTCCGTCAGGCGCGGCTCCAGGGACGAACCGCCTGAGTACCGACGGTACGACGCCAGGCCTGCCCGGGGTGCCTCCGAGATGAGGCCCAGCCGCCGCGGCTTCGAAGACGAGACCGAACCCGCACCCAAGACGATGCGTGGTCGCAGCGAAGCCCCCCGATCGTCCTATGCGCCGAGAGCAGAGTCACCAGAGCCACGTTCATACCGCGCCGCTTCCAGCCGTCGGCCGTACGACCACGGCGAAGGAGGATACGGCGGCCGGGGCACGAGGGCACGAGCTGGGTCGCTGGATCACGGCCACGACGCGGAAGCCGGCCGGGACCGCTCGCGGTATCCACCGCGCGCCGGCGACAACACGCGAAGGGCCCGCTACCCGGCTTACACCTCCGGTCACGGCCACGCCGACGACGAGGACGACTTCCGCCGCCCGACCCGCGCCCGCACCCAGCCCATACCTCCTCCTCCGCCCCACGACCGCCGCCCCGAACGACCCTACTCCCCCCGCGGCCGTGCTCGCAACATGTCCCGCGGACCCGACCACGACCGCGCATCCCCTTCTCCCCCACACTCGCGCGCCCCGCCGCGGTCCCGCTCCGTCCCCGCCGACCCCTCCTCCCCCGGCGGCGGCGGCCGCTCCAAGCTCCAGAAGGCCGCCGGCTACGCCGCCATCGGCGCCGCCACCCGCGTCGCCCTCCAGGCCGGCGCTCAGGCCGCCTACAAGCTGCGCGACGACCCGTCCCCCTGGATGGGCGAGAAGGGCGTCCGCGTGGCCACCGCCGCCCTCGGCGCCGGCATCGTCGACGGCATCGTCGGCAGCAAGCGCTCCGGCCTCAAGAAGGGCGGCATGCGCCACCAGGCCATGCGCCAGGCCGCCGAGGTCGGCATCCGGAACTTCGTCGTCCAGCCCGTCACCACCCACGCCCAGCACGCCCACGCCCATCACGGGCACCACGACGGGGGGAAGCGGAAGAAGTAGCGGCCGCGACGGTTATCGTGCTCCCTGCAGTCTCGGAGACCGGGTTCTGCGCGCACCTTCGCGCGCGACTTCTCTTCTCTGGTATCATGTTGAAAATTCACTAGATTGTATGTATGGATGGATGAATGAACGAATGGCGAAGGCTGGCGGCGTTTTCGGGATTGCGATGATTGTTTTACGATTCGGGTACATACATACCTCCCTCTCTTCTCCTCTCTTCTCTTTTCCCCCCCACAGGGACTAGGAAGACCTTTAAATTGATATCCCTTCTTCGACTCAATGCAAGGCTCGGGTAGTCGATGCCGTCCGTGCCCCTTCGCTGATAAAATCCCACCTCCCAACCCACGACAACAAGCCATGTCACTGGTCCTTCGCCGCCACCTTCGCCGCCACACGCAAATCACGGGCCAGGGTCATCTGCGCGCGGAGAAAAAGACAGTCGTGTTCTCTAGGGACACCTACACTCGACACGAGTCACGATGTCTCGGCCACTACACCCCCTCAGCTGCTGTCCGACCTGAAAGCGACAGGGGCCACATCCTGCCGTGTATCTCGTCGATCGCTAACAATGCTATCCTGTCGTGCCTCGTCCCTGCAGAGCAGTCCTACCTTCCCCTGTCGCCAGCCTGCGTCTCTTTACGCCGTTTTTTCGTTTCCGGCAAACGGCGCTGACTGCTTTTCCAATGTGGGCGTCTGCAAGGTTTTCTCCGCATCGTCGACCGTCTCGGCGGTTCCCACATCCTCTGGCGTATTTCCGGTCACCACACCCTGGCTCTCCTGGGCATTGCCGGCTTCCATAGCCGCCAGGCGAGCGGCGCGGCCTTCTTTCTTTCGAGGCTGAGGAGCTGAAGAGACTGTTAGCATTTATCATTGTCGCTTTCGACGGATAGAGAGAAGGATCGTACCCCGTCCGTTCTCCTGGACGTAAAAACGTCGAAGTAGACCTACGGCCTCCTCTCGCCCCCAACCGCCTTCGATCTCGAACCCTCGCTCGACGTTGCCGCCGTCACCATCCGGGTTGGACTGGGGCATGTGGTATTGTCCATTCTGAGTCTTGGGCATAGGCTGCGTCGACTGAGCCGAAACAGGGCGTGAGGCAGCCGTCGTGTTGATGTCGTTCGAGGGCGATTCCTTGATATACTGCTTATCTTGCGGTCTGAGGGAGTTCAGGTGGATGCTGAAGACGCCGCCGGCACCACCAAACTTGTCGTTGACAGCGCCGAAGTAGACCTTTCGAATCCCCAGCTGCCGAAGCAGGCCGGCACACATGACGCAGGGCTCAACCGTCACGTACAAGACGCACTCGCGGATGATGGAGCGCGGCACGCGAGAGTCTGGATGCTGCTTCTGGCCGTAGGGGTACAGGTGACCGTTCTTGACATACGAAGTGTCGTTAAGGCTCGGGTCTGGACCGAGCTCTGCGTCCTTCTCACGGTTACGCTGCTCACGCTCGGCGGCTGACATCTCGGTAGGCACATGGCGAGGCTCGGCGGCCGCGTCGTCCACGGTGACGCCCTCAGGGCGGTAGGAGAGGAGGGCGGAGACGGCCATGAACTCGGCGTGGCGAGTGCCGTTACGAGTGACGTTGGTCGCATTCATACCCTTGGCGATGACTGTGTTTTTGTGAACGAGGACGCAGCCGACGGGAGTTTCGTTGGTGCGGAGCGCAAGGCGAGCCTACATCACGGTCAGCTTGCTCGCGTTCTTGGTGTTCGTGCAAGCGCATGCCATACCATGTCCAGAGCCTGGTCCATGAAGCCCTTGTGGATCAGCTTCTCCTTTTCAGCGTCGATGCCAGCATCTGCCTCCTGAGAGGGAGTGGACGCTGCCGGTCCTAGCTTCCTGGAAGATGCGTCATCCAGGGAAACGCGCGTCATCAAGTCATCGAGGCCGCCAGATGCAGGCGCCCGGTTCTCCTGGTTGGCCTGGACGGGCATCCGTACTGGCAGAGGAGTGGGCGCCATGGTCTTGGCCTTTGTGTCTGATGTCTCCCGCGGTCTGCGGTCTTCCGATGCGCCAGAGGCTGTTGTGGTTGTGCCTTCGGATTCACTGTACTGTGACGAAGATGCAGAAGATGAATGACGAGGTATGAGGCGGCGGAAAAAGCGACTCAGGAACCGGCCAGGTAATGAGAAGCGGTGTCTTGCTTCGGGTTGTGGGCTGGAGGGTTGTTGGGAGGTGGAGGGTGAGGCAGCCGTTGTCGTTGCTGCTGCTGCCGGCAGGCTCGAGCCCGAGGCAGAAGGTGCGTTCGCCATGATGAAAGGCACGTCCGACCCGATGCTCCTGCTCTCAATGATTGCCACCTCTTTCCTCCGAGTTCTCCAAGATCAGCGCGATAGGGAAGGATGCCCCCCAGCGGCAGAGTGCCCTTTCTGCGTACCAGTGAATGGGCTCCCAGCACAGTATGACAAGCTCTTCGTACCCAGTGTACAGCAGACTCAGCAAGTCTTCCAAGGATACTTCCAGCAACGGCGCTACTCCATGCAGATTTCAATTGTTATACACGTCGGTACAGCCTCAAGCTCAGTCTAACGAGATCAGTCATGCATAATTTGGACAAGGTATTTCAAAACTGAGAGTGATCGAGCATCAGTATCTTCTTAACACCACAGATGCCCAAGAGGTGGAGGATTACCATTGAATCGCTTCGAGCGTCTAAGAACATCGATTGATTGTTATGAGACGAGAGTGTCTCAAGGGTCTATTCATCATGTCTTTGTCGGAGAATATTTTCAGAACCTCAAGGTTGAGCGAAGTGGAGCGCAAACACACGGTCACGTGATACCGAGATGGTGAGACGCCTCGATCAACCTTCGACGGCCACGCGCTAGTTGTCCCTGGCCCCAGTCCTTCTTGACATATCGAGTCGGAACATTAACAAGCACAATTGGCGTTTCTGAAGACATATCTGGAGTGTCTCGACAACCCATGTGCTTCCACGTGTTGGCCGGATCACCCAACTCCAGGCAAGTTTTGGACGCGAGGTATCAACGACACCTCAGCGTGTCGGCCAAGGAATAGCACAGCTGTGGTTGCCCATGGAAGGACACTTTTGGACAAAGCATCCACAGTCACGATCGCGATCACAGCAGGATTCTGGCCAAATCAGTAGATTCATAGCTAGGCTCAGACGCAGCAACTAAACCCCGACTGCCTCTCCTCCCAAGCCAAACCGAGAACCCTTCGCACTGACTGACCCATATGCCGGTCCCGGCAAAACCACCACCAAGGCAGAACGTGGACCAAAATGAAGAACAGAGGGGTATCTCAAAAACCAAAAAGCTCCCAAAAACCGACAACAGTACACACGCTAAAGTGTACAGCTACACGGCGCGGCACCCGCCACCCCCCCTAAAAAGCTGACGCACGAGGGAGGGGGAGAAGGGGGCCGCATCCAGCCAAAAGACAACAAGAACGAGGTGGCCCATCTTTTACCGATGGAGCGCCAGCAACCTAGAAGTCGCCAGGCGCCCCATCGAGGAATGGAACATCTCCATCTGGCGACACTCGTTATGTGCCGTGAACCTCCAGCTCTCGCATCGCCGAGAGAGGAAGCTCTGCTTGTCGTCTTGACTCCTGGATAAGGGAGTGGTTCCGTGGATTCTCTGATCCGTACCTGACCATGCGGTCTTGGGGCTGAAGCTCGACCCCAGGGCAACAAGCCCAAGTACAAAGTAGAGGAAGCATACCACCACAGATAGGGGTAGGCATCCAAGGGCGCCCAACACCACCAGTGTGCAGATCGCACTGGGTGTGGGCAGAAGGGCGAACTTCGTCTCGCCCCCGGACGTTTGGGCCACGCAGGTCCCAGGAACGCTGATGTCACGAGCCTCAAGTGAGCTCGTTGCGAGCCCAAGGCTGGCGGGTGATGAGACCTGTGAGGTCTGCAGCAGCCCACCGGTCCTTAGGCGTGCTGCAATCTCGACCGACAGTGGTGCAGTCGAAATGGCAGTGCCTGGGGAGTGGCCTGCAACCGAGGAGGAGTCTATGCTCGATAGTGGTGCCGAGTGGGCCGCCGCGGATGAGCGCACAACATCGCTGTTCACAACGCGTGAACGAGGACGGGAACGAACATCTTGCCTGTCGTGCGTGGAGGACGAAGTGGTTTGTTGGGTCGCGGACGACGCTGGCCTCAGCGCGTCTTGGATTGGTTCATCCTGACACTTTGTTAGTCGCATCGGAGCGGGTTGGGACGGGGATAGACATACCACCGATGTACGGGATTGCTGGGAGGGTACAGCAGATAGCGCGTAAGACAACGGGCTGTGGCTCTCATCTGAAGCCACAGCCAATGTGTTCCGTGCGTTTGTCTGCTGCCTTCCGGTGCCGCCCAAGTCGGTCAGGCCTGAGTCGTACCACGCAAAGTCGGGTCCGGGCCAGTTTTGAGTATCGAGGTGGCTTGGAAGAGAGCCGATCAGGTTGGCGCCCGCTGCGGTGCTCGAGGAGGACTGCTGGTTGTGTGAAGTCACGTTGTCGCTCCTACGTTCCCCGCCCAGGTTGGTGCCAATGTCGTTGATGGGCATGGACTCATCGTCGATGAAGCTCGTGGCGGGAGAGAACAGGTTGAAGTCGACGTAGTTGGAACCAGAGCGGCCAGCACCCATGTACGGTAGGGCCGGTGGCGTGGTCGGTGGTCGAGCGACTAGATCGGGTTGAGCAACGGCCGATGACTGAGAAGACGATGCGGAGACGTCCGACTCGGGGGAGAAGTGGCCAGCTGGGTCGAAGAAGAAGTCGTAGTCACCAGGAACACCAAGCATGGGCTCATCGTCGTACTGGACAAAGGACTCCCAGGACTCCTGGGGGTCGGCGGCCATCTCGGGTAGCTCGAAGCCGGCAAAGGCCGCATCCATGACGAAGGAGGACGCGTCGCCGTTTACTAAATCTCGTGGCATGACGACTGGGGCTTCTGGTGAAGCCTGCTTGGCCTTCCTGGAGGGCTTTGGTCGTGACTGAGACTGTGATGATGGAGCCGGAGCTTGTGCCTGTGTCGTCGAGCGCTTCTTGTGGCTGGGGTCGCATCGGATCTTCTTCTTCTTGCAGGCGTCGCAGGCCTTGATGATTCGCATGAGGTGTGCGTGGTCGCGCTGCTCCTTGGTCTTGCAGCCGCGGGAGGCCGAGTTGGTGATGTCCAGGCCGTCTCGGGTCATGATCTTCATGCCGGGGATGTGGGAGAAGTCACCGGCAGGCGAGCGAGAGGAAGAGGCGACGGCCTTCTTGGAACCCTTGGAGCGGACCTGCGGGGCGGCCGAGTCGTGGAAGAAAGAAGCGGGGGTCGAGATGGCGACGGAGGCGGGGGTCGAGAAGCTGCCGTCCGAGATGACGGGAGAGACAAACTGGGATGCGTATCCAGAGTCCTGGGTGGGGCTCGAGCCAGCGGACGAGGTCGGGGCGTTCAAGGCCAGCGCACCGACGGGGTAGTACCGGAAGGTCTCGCCGGTCAGGCGAGAGTACTCGAAGAAGTCCATGGATACGAAGGATCGCTTGTCCTGGATGGAGGCATCGCCAGGGATGTACGCGTGGATGAGCTCGTCAAGCAGCTGGGTGCCCATGGCGGGGATGAACTGCAGGGCAGCGCCGAGGGCGGGCTGCGAGACGGAGAAGCCCTGCACGGAGTCGTTCCGTAGCATTGCCGTCATTGCGTAAGGATTCAAGATGATTGCAGATTCTATGGGTTGTTGTATGGTGAAGGGGTTTGGGTGAAACGGATGTCTAGCGTATTGAGCAGCCAGGACAACTCAGAAGTGTTCGATTCGATGCCGAGGGTCAAGGAACCTAGGTTTCAATGAGTCCTGGGGTTGGCTGGAGAGAAATCCCTGCCGTGCGACTGACCTTGATGAGATGGTTGTTGTTGATGTCGGTGTTGATGATAGGATTGAGAGTTTTCAAAAACTATACGATCCGAGGATGGTTGAATTTCGATGTTGGTGCTTGGCTTGCAAGACACACGAGCGAGGCACGGGGAAACGGCCTAGAGAAGATCTCCAGCTTTTGCTAGTCTGTGGCTTGAAGCTGTACTAGCTTGGAAGGTCGAGCTGCTCGTAGCCTGATGTGATCAGGATGTCGGTGGCGAGAATCTGTGAGAGGGGAGGAGAAGAGGAGGCAGTCTAGATCACGGCGGGCGGGAGTCATGAAGGGTATTTCAGTGAGCCATCTGGCAGGTACACCTCCGTGATCCAGCAAGGCGCAGTGGGTGGTTTGGGATGAGACTGTCGGCGAGCTGAAAAGGGAATAGCGGGTTGACGCGGGCTGCCCCTCTATCAACCAATCATGTACGTATATTTGTTTGTGATGGGGCTGGCCTTGAGTCGTTATTGGTGGGTGTAGCCCACTCCTGCACGGATGCTGCGGGCTCTTCGGCGAGGACGCATGAGGCTGATTGGCCAATGGCACGGAGCCGGTAGATCACGTGATGGTGGATGTGAGTCAACGCAAGCCTCGGATCCTAACGCCTCCCCAGCAGCCGTTGATGGGAGGGTGAGGTACCGTCCGCTACCTCAGGTACATACATCCCTCCCTGCGCCTGGTGTGGTGACACCGTCCAGGCAGCACTCGGCCCGCTCCAAGCTTCCACCCAACCATTGGAATCAAATTATCGTGTTCCTCGTTTACTACTTACGACGACGCAATCATCCCGCAGCTCTAGGAGGCAGGGGTCATCTCCCGCATCTCCACACGCCCACTCTAGGTGCACCCCGCGCTTGGCGAGCTGATGATTTCGACTGCAGCGCCGCTGAGAGGGTGTAGATGTACATAGGCCGTCAGGTAAGATTTTAGTTAAGGTCACCGCTTTCGTTTAGACTTCCAGGTGATGGGCATACCGTAAGGCGGAGTTGGGAAGTTGGAGGAGAGGCTCGTATGAGTCACGTCCACCGTTCTGAAGCCAACATGAGAGGCGTAAAATCTAGCACCCGCTGCGGCATGTAACGTAACGAGGTATCTCGGTCGACCCTTTGGGCGACTTGAGAACCTTGGTCATTTAATCTCTGTCAGCTGTCATCCCGTGGCCAGGCCAAAAACACGCCTGTCTTCGACAATGGATCCAACTCGGGATCGAAGTTTGCATGGGGTACACTGCGAATGATCCTGGTACACAGTACTGGGGCTCTTGACAGTCACCAAAAATAAGGGTCGCCAAGACCCGGATCGCTAGATTTACTTGCAAGCTACAGCAAACAATCCTTCCTATCTGAGGCGCGATTGCCAACTAACCCTATGGGCTCTCTGATTACAGAAGACGCCTGTTTTCGTAGATGCATTCGATGCGTTCGTCAGCGTTAAGGAGGCTTTCTTCCTCATGAAGGCCGTCCAATCCCGAGCAGATCGTGAGCCTGTATGCTCCAAGGACCCCCATTCGCCCGCGTAAAGCCAGGCATGTTGACAGAAGCCGTGGTCTGTCCTTGGCCTGAGACCTCGACTCTGCGGTCAACTGTTACGCCAGTGTCTGTGACTGGGATCACCGTCCGGGACAGTTGACCCGCTGCATCTGACTTTTGAGCGGCTTTCCTGTTTCTGGTAGCCGGATTTACCACGTTGGTTGAGGCGCCTGCAGTTGTCGATTCTTCATCGCCAGGGCCTGGTGGAGGCGCGCCACGGGAGAGGCTGGCTCTGACAGCGACCCCAAGCTTACTAGGCCTGGTCGGCGGGACGAACCTCGGAAGTCTTGCCTTCTCTCTGATGTCCTTCGGGCGGGTTTTATCGGCCTGGACCTCCTTCTCTCGGGCTTCCTTTTCTCGAGCCTCCCTCAGTTGGTTCTCCTGTTCCCGGGCCTCCAAGCGGGCCTCTCGTTCCTGAGCTTCCCTCTCTCTTGCTTCCAGACGGGCCTCTCTCTCGCGCGCTTTCCTTTCGCGTTCTTCGGCTTCCCGTGCTTCTCTTTCTCGGGCTTCTCTTGCTCGATACTCCTTCTCCCGCTCTTCCCTTTCGCGAGCTTCCATTTCGCGGGCCTCTCTTTCGCGTGCCTCTCTTTCGCAGGCTTCCCTCTCGCGAGCTTCCCTTTCGCGAGCTTCCCTTTCGCGAGCTTCCTTCTCGCGAGCTTCCCTTTCGCGGGCTTCCCTCTCGCGAGCTTCCTTCTCGCGAGCTTCCCTTTCACGAACTCGTTGTTGACGAAGCTCCTCCTCTCTGGCCTCTAGTTCGCGAGCCTCCCTTTCACGGTTCTCCTGCTGTCGTTTCTCTTCCTCCCTGGCCTTCTGCTCGCGAGCCTCCTTTTCGCGAATTTGCTGCAGACGACGTTCCTCTTCCCTAGCCTTTTGCTCACGGATCTCTCGCTCACGGACCTCCTGCTTGCGTTTCTCCTCTTCTCGGGCCGCGCTCTCTCGTAGCTGCTCTTGTCGGGCTGCCTCCTCTCGAGCGTCTTTCTCCAGCTGCTTCTGTCGAACCTCCTCTCGAGCCTGCTCTTCGCGAATCCGTCGTTGCCGTGTCTCCTTCTCTCGGGCATATTCCTCCTCAGCCTCTCTCGCGCGCGCATGCCCTTGACGGGCTCTCATCTGTTCAGCCTCTTCCTCCTTGGCCTCCGCCACCCGGCTGTGTTCCATGGCTGCAAACTCATCTTCACCCCTTCTAGAAGACATCGACTCCCGCATGCGAGCGAGGGCTGCAGCTTCCCGGGAACTGTTGGCACTACCGTAGAACCCGATGATCTCTTTGCTCTTGATGCTGCGTCGTAGTGTTGCCAGGTGCGGCCTGTTGGACCCGAGTTGTTGTGAGTTGTCATGCTCGTGGACTCGCCTGGAGCGGGGCACTTCAACGCAAGCCTCGGGGCTAGAGAACCTGTCGCTGCTTCCCGCGATGACGGGCGTATCCGATTCGGACTCCACCAGCTGAGGCTTTGCACGCCTGGGCCTGGTCCGTTGGCGAATTCCCACGTCTTCATCGTTCGATTGAGCATCGTTATCCTGGCTGTCATCGGCAGCAATATGTGAAAGAGAGCTAGCCCGTCTTACGGCATGAGACGTCCGTTTCGAAGTTCTTGCCACGGGGGCAGGCTCTGTAAATCTGGTACTCAGCGACCTTGACGAGACAGAGGCAGTGTCATCACTTATGTCGATAACATCATCATTGTTGTCGTCGTCGTCGAACATTAACCCTGCCGAGACTTTACGTCGTCTTTGCTTTTTCGTTCCAGTTCCCTCTGGACTAGCATGAGAGGACCGTGAGGGCTTCGCTGACGTACGATCAGATTCGTCTGCGCTATTCTTATGTCTGGCTGTGGCCTTCTCAGAAGCTATGAGAAGACCACGCTTTCTGGTCCGCTTGGTACTTGAAACAAGACTAGTCCTTTCGGCCCCTTCCAGGACGTCGGCCGCGAAGAGTGAAAGGCGACCATTTGTAGAGTCTACGCATCTTTGTTCAGGAGTCGGCTGCATATCGTGCCGTCTTGCCACTGAAAGAAGGGGGGCTCGTTTCGCTGCCCGAGCTTGAAGGTCTTTTCTCACTCTAGCCACTGGTCGTGGAGGAAGTATATGTGATTCGCTAGCCATGTTGGCCGGGCCGGAGGATTCTACCTCTTGGGCAGCATTCCTCCTCTGTTGCGATGAGGTGATAGTCGGGCGGACAGGCTTCATCGCAGTTTGATGAACAGAGACACACGGATTGACGGGGGGCTCTGCAGGCGTCGTATCATCATGGGCCGAATCCAGCGCAGGAGAGCTGTCAGGAAGATCGATGGGATCCGACCTCCTCGCATTTCTTGGGGCCCTCGAGGGTGTGTCCGCCAAAAGAGACGGCTGAACTCGGAGGAGACTGGGCATGGGTCGCGGGTGAGGCACCACCCTCTCTGTATCGACGGGTCGATCCTCAGAAGGCTGCGAAGGCGCTGCATGGGACTGTTGGGAGGCGCTTGAGGTGAAAGCGGAGAGAGCAAGGGGAGCCCCAAACAGGGCTTTGGCATAGCCGCTCTTGCTCGGAGGTGATATATCTGGCTTCCTCCTCTTGGTCGGGCGAGCTTGGTTTTCCTGTTGATGAACCCCTTGAGCGTCGAGGTTGCGCTGTTCGAAGGGCGAAATTGTGGGAAGGACTGCGCGGCCCAGCTGATTTCCGTGGGGGGTAGCCGTAGCTGCCGTCGTGCGTGCAACAGGCATGGGGGGTCGATGCGGTGTTGGAGCAGGCCTGTACGGTCTTGTCGCCGCTGCGGCGGCAGCGTGGGATTGTCGCTCTTCTCTGTCCTTGTACCGTCTGTCGATCAACTCGGACAGATCCTGTTGTTTCCGTCCCAAGCACTCCGAAACCTGCACGATAACACACCCACGCTCGAGCTGGAATTCTTCCCCCTCGTCAAAGTCGTAGTCCATGGTCCAGTGCATGTCGCCGATGAAGTTGCCGCGCTCGTCATAAACCATGACTCGCTTATTGAAGCAGTGGAACTTGAGGCGCCCATCCTGCCACCGCTTTTGCTTCCGCTTCAGGTCGTGGGAGAAGAGACAGGCGTAGTCGAGGACAGGAGCAGCGGTGGCGGCGCCGGCTTCGCTGTGGGGTCGGGAACTGTTGAGGGCGCTCATGTTGGCGCGAGAGAGCGGGGTGGCAGCCGCCATGGTTGTGTAGCTCGCATGACAGGGGATTGTCAATCAGGTGTTCGATGGCTTGCGTAATCAATCTAGTGAATGTGATCTGGCCGACTGGTTGTCGACATCAAGCCGTCGCCGTCGTTCGCCGTCGTTGTGGTGTTGACGAGCTTTGCTTGCGGGTTGCTCTGGGGCGCGGCAACGCAGGCAACCGCGACGCGATTGGCTTGGTGGGGTGACGTGACTAAAGAAGCAAGAACGCGGCGCCAGAACATGTGACCTGCTGACGTGTAACGCGAGAGTGGCCATTTATTCTCAACCCCCGCACCACATCTCCACTCCTAACATCTCCACCCATGGCATCTCCACTCTTGCCGGTCATCTCCACTCAGGTCATTAGGGGCATCTCGTCTCAACAAGCTTCCCGCTAGTCCAAATGTCTGGCATCGGTCAAATGTCTGATTGCAATGCCCGCAGTGCGGTACGCCTCCTACAGGTACACTGGCGCAGGTATCGATGAAACATCGCTGCTAATGATGGAAACAGCACCCTACCGTCCACTCGTCGGTCAGCTTCCTCAGTCTCCCGAGTGAGGCTCGAAACACAATTTATTGCCTAGTTCTATCTCACGAAGAATTCATCGACCCCTTCAATCGTCACAATTCACAAGTAAAGTACACACCTGGGCTGCTTCGCGCGAACAAGGCCATCCACACCGAAGCCAGCATGGTGCTCTACGGCCAGAATTGTTTTGACTTCACCTACGGCGACTTCGACGAAATCGACTTGTTTTTCGAACAGATTCAGCGCACCAACAGCAGCTATATTCAACATCTGTTCATCGACTTCCCGATGTTCCAGTACCCAGACTCAGACTCTGGGTACCTCATACTCGAAGGTGATAGCCTTGGCATCATGGCACGTATTCAGAGCGGCTGCATCAACCTGGTCACGCTCACGACGTCCCTACACAGCACAAACTCCATGGAGCTTGAGCTCGTTGGCCTAGAAGACAACAACATGGTCGCGAGAGCATTGGAGCACGCTGACGCCCACTTTCGGGCCATTAGGTCCACACCGCAGGTATTTCTGGAGGCTTACCATGTCGCTCCGAGCGAGCACATCAGATCCATAATGAAGAGTTATGGATGGATACTATACACAAAAGTATACGGAGAGGAGCGCCCACGTAGGAGCTACAGTGACCTCGGCGATGACGATTACCATGATGACGATTATGGCGATGACGATGACGACTATTATTATGATGATGATGTCGATGATTATGATGATGATGGGTATGAATCCGACAATGACAGTGGCTTCTGGAGAAGTGAGTAGCACTGAGTCCATCCGCAAATGCCTGCGGCTTCTTTCACTTGTCGTCGAAAGGAAATTGTTATGTCCTCTAACAGTATTGGTTCTTTCTTTCTTGTTTCAACACCAATTTGATGGAACGAAGGTAATTCGCTGTGGCGTCTTCTGGTGCAATTTCCTGGTTTGTACTAGGTTCTTGGCTAGTATTTCCTATTCTACATTCCACGTCGTCGTTGGTTCGCTATCGTTCGGCTGGTAGGGCTCCTGGTTAATGCAGGGTGTGAAAGTCGAGGTGCTTCCGGTAGGACCAGGTGGCTTCTCGGGGCTCAGGTGTTGAGTCGAGATTGGCGCTCGGAACCCGATGAACCTGGGCTACGAGGGTGACTCATGCTGTTATTGGGCAACCTGGGTAGTAACAACTGGGGATTGTTTGTTTGATATCACCAAGATTGTTGAAATTTGCATTTTCGAGATGATTCTAGTGAATTTTCTTTTAATCTGCTATGCTCGCCGGTGCTGGTGTAGGATTTCGCTGGTGTGAAAGGCGCTTACGAGTCCAAGGCGTTGCGAGGGGCTGCCATAGCCTTTGGATCAGGTCGTGGGCGTCTGGGTGCTGACGATGGTGATTCACAATCATGATGTCTCGGCAGTCTCATTCTGTTCTACTAGCATCTCAGGGACATCCAAATGCGGAGGAAGGTCCTGGAGCGCGGATCAGCAGCAGCAACATAGTCGAGCATCAGTTGCTGAAGGGCCACAAGAGGGAAGAGAACACCGAGACTCGGGGGTTGGGGGTCATCGATACACACCAAGAAACCACCTGTAGTTGTCCCTCGGTCGGAGCAGAGAACCATGTTCAATAGGTATTTAGGAGTAGGTACCTAGGATTAGCGACTACGACAGTGGATGAACAATCTACAAAAGAGACTTGCACCCGGCTCTGTACGCCACAGGCCTATGCATGCGCCTCCGGGTCCATGGCCACGTACTTGGCGTGCTCCTCGCCTACTAAAAAGCAGTACTCACTCTCGTCTCCGACGTTGTTGCCAGAAGTCGGACATCACTGTTTGGCGCAGGTGTCATTCTGCCGCTCGGCGCCGACTGCCACCTACCGACGATAGAGCGAAGGCGGAGGTGTGAGGGCAGGAGAGCCGTGGACAGCGAAGGAGGCCGTTTAGACGGGCAGAAAATGAACTCCAACGGTCCTTATTCTACTTCTTCCGGTAGTGATGCGAAGAGGACTGGGGAATTAGGTGTTCGAGGTGGGACGTCATCATTCGCAGCACCGAGAGGTACGAGCCGGAGAGGCAGGCCCAGACGAGGCCTCGTCGGCGGCTAGCAAGCAGCGATCTGAACCTACGCGGGAAATCAAAACTACAGGACAGACGTGAGCTCCATCCGAGGCAGCGATTTCTGCCAGTCGCCCATTCGACTGGATTCTCCCGTCTCCGGGCCATCTATCTGTTGATGAAGAGTTGGAGGAGAGGGAAACGTGGCGCCAGAGCATGTGACCTGCTGACATGACACGGGTGTGTCACGCCACACCCGAGGAGGCTTGACAGGCCCAGGCACACACAGGCCCAGGCATGGGCACACACACACCACAGGCACACCCTGGCTTGGCGTCCCCTCCCCTCCTCCTCCTCTGCCTCGTTCCGGTCGTCATCGGATCAAGTCGAGCTGCAATTTAGCCAGGACAAGTGACGGCGTCCAGGGGTCCGTCGTGAGGAGCGCCCCTAGTCCGGCCTTGGCCTGGCCGGCGGGGTGAGGAGCAAGGAGCTGACGACGACGCCACCAACCCCGCGACGTCGAATTGCAGTGCAGGGGCGCTGGGCTGCAGCGTGATGGATGGATGGACGAGGCTGTTTTCGCGATGCCGCATTCGAAGCCCCCCCCCGGGCCGCCCTCCTCTCCTCCCTTCAACATCGTACATGCATCGATTCGACAGGCCCACGGTACCACGAAAACGCTCGGCCTGCGTGGTCACACGTCTCGTCCCATCTCTCGGCTGTTGTGCTCTGAACGCGAAACGTCGGATATCAATGGCACTGGTACATAGACGTTGGAATGGCGGCCCAGGCACAGAGACTGCGGCGATCCAAGTGGAGGGAGGCTCGTGTCATGTCATGCCATGGCAGCGGCGATCTCTCTTCGGCCCGCTGGCTGGCCCCAGGACCGCGCGACTGTGGACAGGTCCGTCTGCCGAAGTCGGTTAGTTGGTTGATGGCCAGTGAGCTGCAACTTGCGATGCATGTTGGATGTCTGCTGGGCGGTCGACAACCGACCTCGGTGCACGTCGGGGAACCACGCAAGTCCTGCGATGGGTAGCAAATACGAGTGATTAAAGACGCAAGCCGGGTGCTGGCCCGAAATAATCTTGAAGTCCAATGCGGACATGGGCAGCTCCCAGAGACTTGGCTGGCCAAATACAGAGTGGACGTGCAGTGGGTGGCAGGCAGTCCACCAGGAGCGAGCTCGGGAGACCAGTCAGTCAGTCACTCCTCCTCTCCTCCTCCTCCTCCTCCTCCTCCTCCCACTTTCCTCAGTCATCGCCTAGGCGCTGCCTACCTCGTCTCAACATCACCTAAGCCCTGAATTTCCGTTTCCTGGCCTCCCGGCTTGTCTTTCGCTGTCGGTTTGCACACCCCCCCCATGCCATTGCACTGGTGCAATTCTGTTCATTCGCATCGTACCCTGCGACCTGTCACACCCCCCAGTCCATCGCATCACGCGAGACCACGCTCGTTGCAGTCCGCCAGTAGACTTACTCCCACCACGACACCTCAAGACCCCTTAAGACCACGAACACGAAAACGACTCCTCGACGAGCCAGCCTCCGAACCCAGCCGCCATGGATCGAATCAATAAGAAATTCGGCAGGCTGATGAGCAAAGGTCCCGGCGACAATGCCAAAGTTTCCGTCATGCTCAAAGATTACGACGACGCCGACAAGATGCTTGCCAAGGTAGTTCCCCTCCTCCCCTTCCCCTCCCCTTCCCCCCTTCGAGACCCCCGTTGGCTGACCCCCGTTGGTCCCCAGCTTGTCGAGAGCACCCAGCTCCTCCGGGACGCCTGGGTCGCCGTCGCCAACACGCAGTGGGGCATGGTGAAGGAGTTCGAAGGCCTCTACGACCCGATAGCCGGCGCCACGGAAGGCCCCCGCCCCAGCGAGCCCACCCCCGAACTGCAGCTCAGCCGGACCTTCGCCCTGCGTGAGGCCTACGCCGAACTCAAGGATGAGCTCCTGCAAGAGGTCGCCAGCATCGACGCCCAGATCATCCGCCCGGCCGCCGACGCCCGGGACTACATCCAGCCCATCCGCAAGACGATCAAGAAACGCGAGAACAAGAGGCTCGACTACGAGAAGGCGCAGGACAAGGTCAAGAAGCTGCAGAAGAAGGTCGACAGGTCGCCCAAGGAAGACATGGCCCTCGCCAAAGTGGAGGGCGACATGGCCATCACGGGAGAGGTGCGTACTAGTGAGACACTGTCTCCCCCCGTAGCGACAGCTCGGCTAACCCCGCGGACCAGGAGTTCCAAATCGCTGACGATCACCTGCGGGAGGCCCTGCCGCCCCTCGTCGCGGCGACCTTCAGCCTGATCCCCTACCTCCTCGCCGCCCTCGTCAGCATCGAGAACCGCCTGCTAGGCGTCTACTACACCGTCCTCCACACATACTGCCAAAACAATGGCTTCGCCTCCCAACCGCCGGCCATGGAGGAGGTCGTCGCCGACTGGTCCGCCGGCTTCAAGCCCGTCCAGCGCGAAGTCGAGTCGATCAACACCCTCATGCACGGCCGCGCCGTCGGCCGCCCCATGAACATCATCGACGACCCCCAGCCGCGCAAGAGCGCCGGCGGCGCCGTCGCCTCCACTCGCAACGGCCTCAGCCGCATGACCTCCGGCTTCAAGTCCGGCGGCAAGCCTGCCGACGGCGGCCCCGATGCCCCGCGCCCGGCCCGCATCGCCTCCAACGCCTCTATCCACCAGGCGCCCGCCGCCGGCAGCGCCGCGTCCACCCCCTCCACCGACCGCTCCCCCCACCTCAGCAGGCAGTCGTCGAACCTCGGCCTCCCCACCGACTTCACCACCGCCACCATGGGCGGCCAGACCCCGGCCTCCGCCCGCGTCTCCCCGGGCTACTCGGCCTCCCGCGAGCGCGGCGACTACTTCGGCCACGCCTCCCAGCTCGGCTCCTCCTCCTCCACCGCCAGCACGCCCCAGGGCGCCGCGGCGCCCTTCGTCAAGAAGAAGCCGCCCCCGCCCCCGCCCCCGGCGAAGCGCCTCCAGGCCGCGCCGGTCGAGTACGTCGTCGCCCAGCACGACTACCCCGGCGGCCAGGCGGGCGACCTGGCCTTCCGCGAGGGCGACAGGATCAGGATCGTCAAGAAGACACAGACCATGGATGACTGGTGGACGGGCGAGCTCAACGGCGCGCAGGGGCAGTTTCCCGCCAACTTCTGCCGGCCGGCGTAGTAGAAGGAGGGCAACACAAAAACGAAGAGGAAGAACAAGAGGAAGCAGAAAAAGAAGCAGGAAAATGCCGTGACTGCAGTGGAGCAGGGGCAGGACAGCAATACATGCAATACCCAAGCGATCACGCGGCACGTCGTGGCTCTCACGAAGAGATGTGATTATGGAAAGTTTGACTGTCATTCTGCACACTGAAGCTACCCACCAGCCATCTCCTGGTCCCGACATGAGAAAGACGCCAGAAATGCAAGCGAATGTGATGCTAAATTCTAATAAAAAAAACTCCGTTTGGGGGGAAAAGCCATGAGCCGTGGCTTCCAATGGCGGGTGTGGGGTATCATAATCTCTCCAAACCATTCCTGCGTGTCCTCGCGCCTGTGCTGTCTTCCCAATGCTTCGTTCAGTCCGCGACCCTGCCTTGATTGACTGATGCTACACACTCGGAACAATGTCAGAAGAAGCGGCCGGCGCCTGCCTCGATCGCCGGGGACGAGGCCCCCGAGCGCGCTATGATGTCGCCGAGAGTGGAAGGGCCGCGTCCGCGGTCGAGATAGCCCACGTCCCCGCCCTCGAGGTCCATGGGGGTCACAGGCCCGGGGCTACCCAGCGGGGGTAGTCTCGGAGAGAGGGGCCTGCCTGCGCCAGAGGCTCCGAAGTGGCGCAAGCCCGTGAGGGGGACGCCGTTCAGCATGACTGTCGCCGTCGGCGGTTGGGATGCAGGCACCGTCTTGGCCGAGCTGCCCAGGAGCTCGCTGGCGGCAAGCCTGGCTTGGGCGATCATGTCCCGCTGGTACTGGGCGAGCTTCCGTCGGACGTCCGAGTCTGGACGACTTGCCTGGAAGTTCTCGTTTGAGAGGGTAGGGACCTGGCTTTCAGACTTGACAGACGAGGAGAGGCCGGCAACGGCGACGGGCCGGGGCTGGACCTGTGCAGGCTGCCGAGACGGTGGTGAATTTTGCGGATGGTTGCGCATCTCGTAGTTGGAAGGGTAGTATTTGCCCATAGGTAAAGTGGTGTCCCGAACACCGCTGGGCAAATAGGAAGCGACGGGCATGTTGGGCCGAGGCTCGTCGGTCGTGGCGGCGGTCAGTGCCGGGGGTTCCGTCATGACGGGCAGGCTGGAGGTGACAGCAGCGGCAGCGGCAGTCGCAGGTAAAAACGGCGGTTCGATGTGGATGTTGGCTGACGGTTTGCTGGACTTTTTGGCGTCGGCGAAAGGATGAGGGCGATGCAGACGAGCGGCAGGGTCTTCGTGCAAGGGAAAGTAGCCGCTGGGTCCATTTGTCAGTTGATGATGCCTCCACCTTCGATTGAGGGCCGAGTAGATTAGTAACTTACCCAGGAACGTCTCCACGTGCGGACAATGGTTCCGGAGGCGTGTGGTAGGGGCCCGATTTGTAGCTCCGAACCGCTGGGAGCTCGATGGTGATGGGATTGCTGTGATTGGACCTTGCTGATCTCGCTGACTGAAGAGATGAAGAGGCAATCGCCTTGAGATTGAGAGTGTAGTCAGATGACGGGGTTGCGGCAGCTTCAGGCGCTGGGACTGCGTGTCCTATAAACAGACAGAGGACGAGTTAGCGGGTGTTCGTATTATATTGAGGCGGAAGACGGCGAATGAGGCATTGAACGGTACGACCGGAGTGACAGGGCCGTCCGCGTTGAGGCTAGGCGGGTGGGCTGGGCCACAAGACTGGGTGCTGGGTGGGGTGCCTCGAGAGAGGACCGTGACGCCGGCGCTGACGCAGTTGTGGCTTCGCTTACTGACGCTTGCTTTCGCGAAGTGATGGCGCGGAGACGGCGGGAAAAGGGAAAGGAAGGGCACGGGCAGGGTGAGGACGTCACGGGCGTACCAGGTGCCCTGTGGTCCCAGTGGTCGAGTCTCCTTCTCCTGCCCTGTCCCCCTCGGCGTTGCGCTCGGCTGAACAGGGCCGAAACCTGCTGAAGGCCCTGTACTACAGGGGGGCTCCTGGGGTTGCAGGGTCGTTTCTTGATGCGTCTTATCGCAAAGTGAAAATTGCGTCCTCGCCGGGCATTTGTGATGAGTGATGACAACAGAAATGTGGGGCAAAGGGAGGAGCCACGAGGGCAATGGAAGAAAAGGAAAAGAGAAGAAAGAGGGGCGGCAGCGGAAGGGAGAGAAGGCCAGGCAGGGGAAAAGCCGTCCCGAATGGCGAGGTACCTGACTTGCTGGTGCAGCGCGCGTCGTGGAACCGAAGTGCGCCTCGCAGCAGAAGTAGGACGGGAACGGGACAGGTGCTCGGTGCTGGCCCTACGAGCTAACCCGGCGACGGAGGGTGGCGCGGGCGGGCGGGCTGGCTGGTAGCGGGAAGGGTGGTGGTGGCCATTCTCACCTAACCTCCCATTGCACCTAGGACCTCTCACCTCTCACCTCGCACCTCGCTCACCACGCTTCGGCGTGGCTTACCCCGCTCCGGCCGGGCGCTTGTCGCAAGGTGGGGCGCAGGCAGGCAGGAAGGATGGAGGATGGAGGCTGTTCGCAAACCAGCCGCAGCCCGCGTTCGGGTCCTCTTCCCCCAACGGTGCCACACCACACCATGCCACGCGCGCCAGACCCCCCGTACGAAATCAAAAACGAAACTGTTGGACAGACAGGAAGGCGCAAAAAAAGATAAAAATAAAAAATGGGGAAATGATATCGACTTGCCTTTGGCGTGGTCCATGATGAGATCTTTTTGGTGCGGCTTGTTGTTGTCCCGCCCAGCCAGGCTCTCGGCGACGGTCTTCTCAAAGGTGGGCGTGTTGATGCCAGACATGACACCAATGTCAAGGTGCTCGTCCGTCCACGAGTTGGCCGAGCCCACAGACACCTCCGAAGAGTGAGAGAAGGTCCTCGCCGTAAGGTTGGGCCGCCGGCTGCCGTTGCTGCTGCTGCTGGCCCGGGACAGGTAGACGGGGGATTTGAGAGACCGTCCTAGGCTCGCCATGGCGTCGCCGTCCCACTCGTACTCGTCCTCCGATCCTCCTCGTGCGTTCCAGTCGTATTCGGTCTGCTCGTGCATGTGCTTTGCGCCTCTATCGCATGCGTGCTGTGCTTGGTCGAGGCTGTCCTCCGGGGATGCGTGACGGGGAAAGTCTGGAGGCTTTGCAGTGGTGGTGGTGATATGGTGGCGCGGTCGAGTTGGTCTCGGTATCGGTTTTGCGGGAGATTCGGGCGTGGCGTGGCCGTGGGGCATGCAGCATGAAGAGGAAGAAGAGGAAGCAAGTCAAGAGAAGGGCCACGTTTGGAGGGCAGAGGAGGGGGAGGAGGAAGAGGAGGAGGTTAAGTGTATGAGGCCGGGAGCTGAAGGTGATTCAGGGAGACGTTGAAGTGGGAGATGGCAGATGGGACGGGACGGAGATGGTTTGTTTGGACAGGCTGTCCAGGGGGTCCAGTGTTTTCTCCGTTTGGTGTGTCGAGCACACCCGCGACCGACGTCCTATCCTCTGTCCTGGGGGTGCTGAGATCCGCCCGCCGCCGCCGCCGCCGCCTCCACTTGCTACTATGCAATGTGAGATGGCTGCCAGCGTGTGGAGTAGGGTGGTGTGGCCTGGTGGTAGGTGGGAGGTGGGAGGTCATGGTGGGTGGTGCTAGGGTACGGTACGGCGCCATCGAAAGCGGGAGATGATCATGGCTCGGAGGGCTCGAGAGGCTTGGAGGGAGGGAAGGCGGAGGGGCGGTGGTACGAGCCCTTGACCTTGGCCTTGTCCTTGGCATTGAGGCAGAAATGGAAATGCAGCTCTCAGAAAACGGGCACTGGGCACAATCAAACGTGCCAGCGGCTTGCCGCCCAGGCCGCGTCTCTTGGCAACCGAGCGAAGCGGATGGTTACAGCAGCCATGCGAGAAGGGAGATGCGGCTTCCCTCTTCCCTCCCTCCACCGACGTGACAGTGCTCCTCCCCACGAAGGGGGCCCCTCGCCGAATATCCGTACCCCCGCCAGGCCATCTTATAGGCAGGGTACGGCGGGTCGCTCCTGGTAGTGCAGCGTGTCTGCACCAGGCTCCACGAACGCCATGCGCGATGGGGGAGCGCTATCCCCAGATACAGACACGTTCGCACTCTTGCTCCTCCCATCCGGCAAGTGGCAGTGTTAGTGGAGGCGGGCAGTGGAGATGACAGTGACGGAAGAGTCAACAGGAAGGAAGTACTCACAACGGGTAATGGCAGGCAGACAGACAGACAGACAGACAGACAGACGGAGACAAGCAGGCAAGGGGTCACCCGAAGCAGACGCCACCAGCAACCACGGCCCCCACCTCTCGCCAAGGCCTTCATCGCACTGGTCGTTCGTTTCTCGGTGCGACCGCCTTCTCATCCCTTCGTGCTCCTCCACCACCTCCTCATCCCGTATCCTCCTCGCCCTCCTTAGGCGACCTGAACCTGCAGTGCTGAGAGAGCGGTGACAGAAAGGCGAATCCACCGTGGCGGTTCCATCACGACCGATCGACCAGTGTCACGAAAAGCATGGAAGCCGCCAACCCCTGGACACCCAGCTGCCCTGGCCCCCTGATCCCTTCCTTGGTCCCCTGCCGAGCCTGATCCTCTTTGACCGACCGCCACCAGCGAGGCTTGGGAGAAAGGAAAACGAACGTTTCTTCTCGTCATCTCGACGTCGTCAGTTGCGTCTATTAACCTCTCGCGCCACAAGATCAGCCACTGCAGATGCCCTTCCCGTGTCACATCCCACCCGGGACAAACCCCTCATCCTCACCGAAGGGGTCGCACCAGCAGCAGCCTCCAGGTGGACCAGGCCAGGGTCTCATCCGTTCGGAAAGTGATCTACATCTCACAAGCCCTCTACTCGCCGACCTCACATCTGCCTCTTTGATGCCCGGCGGGGCCTTGGTGTCACGGCTTGGTCGCATTTTCGCTTGGTAGCATGTGGCTTGAGCGTCGCACACGCGCGGGACCGGGCTTAGAGCCGTGCCGATCGTTACACAAAACCGCGTCCCGACCCTGCAGAGACCCGCCCATCACGCCTCGGAAGATGAAGTGACATGGACACCAGCTGGATCGATGGATGTGGTGCTCTCGCCATCACTCGCGCGCCATCATATTTCGACCGACCACGAAAGCACCAGGTCATGCCGGCGCCCGGTGCAGCCACACCCCGATCAACGACATCCTCCTCGTATCGTGCCACCCGGAGATTAAGGGTCCCTCCACCAGAAACCTAACATGGCCAAGCGCCGAGGGAAGTCAAAAGGCGGACACACTTGGGCGCAGGGTCCGCGGGGTGTTTGACCCAACCGAGACCTCTACGTCATGGTGCGTGACGAAGGCGTTGGGCTACACGCTAGCCGGATGAGGGGCGAGGGAATCATTCGCGAGGAATGGCAATGCGCAACCCGACACTGAACTGAGCCTGGCAGGCAGGGCAGGCAAGCCGTGTGAGTGGTGAGTGTTTCCTTCGCGGCTGGCGACAGTATTGGGTTAGGCGATCCCGAACGGGGACAAAATCGTGTCACCCTCTTGTGATACCCCACCGCAGCGCACCGCATGAGGCTTCATCCCGACGGGCCACTGGCGACGGCCCCCCACTGATCAGTTCCCGTAGCGCGGTCCGCAGCAGGAGCTCTTGTCTGTCGCGATGACTCTGATGAACATGGGGTTTGCCCAAGCCGCCTGACTCTGTGCGACGATCCCGTGCTGTTTCGCCCTCGTGGGGCTGATCTTCACCTTATTTTCTTGATGCGTGGGTCGGAATCTGATACAGCCCTCCGACTGTATCAGACGGAAGCCTCGATTCTAGCGCAGCACAGGCATGCCAGCATCAGTTGCCCGCTCTGCGCCGATCCCGGGTCCTCCCAACCAGGCGTACGCCCGAGTCAAAAAGTCCAGCCAAGCCTTTTATTTGTGCCTTTTGCCTCTTGCCGGCCCCAAGCCACTTCGGCGGTCCGACGGGGCTCCGACGATCGCGTCAATCCTTTGGGCTCCCACGCGCAGCTGGTCACCACGTTGCCGCGGCGGCAGGCTTTCTGGACGAGTCACAAACAGGGGACGCCGCACGGTCTGGGGCAAATCATTTCTTGATGTTGCTATGGAAAGGAAAATATGCATGCGCTCGGCATGGCATGTGAATACGGTGTTGCGTGCAAATTGTGGTATCGGTCTCGCGGCTCATCGCTCCAAGATCTCTCTCCACTCCCGACGCCTGTGTATCAAAAAGGAAAACCAACATTCGTGCCACTTCGTCATGCTGCCGCTTCGTCTAGAATTATTCCCGCCGGGGGCCCTGTCGCGACGGACGATTCGAGGACCGGATCCAGCCGCCCCCCCAAATCTCCTCGGCCATCCCTTCCATCACGCTCTCTCACCCTTTCTCTCTTGTAAGGAAAGGGAAATGCAATGACGCGGAGGGGCCTAGACCCTGGCGCGGCCGGTGAAGCGGGAGTGGCGCTCCCGGTGGCGGAACCAGTAGAGGGCCATGAAGATGGTCGTGATGAGCCAGAGCAGGGCGTTGGTGAGCAGGACCCAGACGGCGTTCTTCATGCGCTCGATTCCGCCGTCGCCCTCGGCGTCTTCGTTGATGTACATCTGCGGGACGTGTCAGCGGGGTCATGGCCGTCATTCAGGTAGGCATTTTATTGAGGGGGCAGGACTTACGTGGCCGAAGATGCCGAACGCGACGATCCAGAGGACGAAGAGGACAAAGTCCCAGACGAAGGTGAAGGCGAAGCGCAGGACGAAGGGGATCATGAAGAGAAGGGCCGTTACAGCGGCGAGGGCGCCGACGACGACGGCATAGACCCATTTGGCGTCGACATAGCTGTCGGCCTCGCGCGCGCGCTGGAGGTCGGTGCCGTAGAGGCCGATGACGGTCACGGCCAGGACGAACTGGAAGAAGTGGATGACGGTGAGGGCCAGGTAGACGACCCCCATGGCGAGGATCCCCTTGAAGCCCATGGCGATGGTGGTTTACGCGGAACTACTGCACGGTGTCGCGGTTGGTGTGTCAGGCGTTTGTGCCGTGGATGACGTAGGCGGAAGGAAGCTGGTATTCTTCGGCGTGCGGGCCAATGAGATGGTTCGTCGGGCGATATGTCGTGTAACTGGTAGGATAGGTAGGTGTGGTTGAAGAAACCAGAGACGATCGCAAGGGGGGGTCTCCTGATTAAAAGCAGATCCCCAGCGACCTTGTTTGTCGGTGAGATCCAGGGACTAACGATGATTCAGGTTCTTGTGTTGGAAGTGAACCACACGCCAATCTCCTGTTCCTCCCTAGAACGAAAGTCAAAAGCCCCCAGTCCTTTAAAGAAGGGGGGCTCTCCGGTTCAGCTCCAACAGATCCAGGGTCCAAGGCCCAGTTCCTGTCGATGACCAGGGACGGCGACCCTATGACGCACACAGTCGAGCTTCCCGGGGTTGTGATTGGCTGCCTAGAGGTGCCGTCCCTTCACTGCACTCGTCCGATGACCCCACTGGCAGCGCTGATCGCGCTGGGGCCTGGCAGCGAACAACACCACGGGGGACACCCACCAAGGAACGGGACTCTGACGTTGGAGGTGCTCGTGACGCACCGGGCACACCACCGGTCCGGGCGGTGAGGGTGCGGTTTTTCAGAGGTGCTGAAGAGTTAGAGATCGTCTCCAGCCTCGCGGTCGAGGGCTTCCTTTCCTTTCCGCCCTTCGGCGGGGTGCTGGTGCCCTTTCAGTCTCGTCTGTAACGTGCCATGCCGTCTTGAGTCGCGGGCATCTGGCAGACTCGACCATGTTTTACCAGGTTTTCGGACACGGAGCGAGCGTATTAGAGAGGGCATGCCAGGAACATGGAGCAGATGGTGTGATGCGCACTGCACTGAACCCACCTGCTTGGTCGCAACGCAACTGCCGAAGTGGTAGCGGAGGCTAGCACGCGAATTTGGGCGTAGCCTGTGATAAAGCGTCACCGTGGTCCAATTGACCATGGCCGTCGTTCAATAGCGCTAGCTGCTAGCAATATTTGCAGCGGCTTCAAGATGATGGCAGTCTGGAATGAAGGGAGCACCCCAAAAAAGAATATGCAGATGATGCATGAATATTTCGGCAGAACGTCACTTTGTTGTGAGTAGACTGGAATGGTTTTCACACCACCCATTGCGACTCTAAATAATGAGGTCTTATGATGTACGATCAAGCCGCTTGTGTCATGAACAGCAACCGATACCGTGCGTCAATCTCCTGCTACGCCTTCACGAGCAACGAGCAGCCGAGAGCTTGCGGACCCTGCCATAGAGCGCAATAGATTCATTCGCCAGACTGGTCAGGCATCACCTCAGCCCCGAATAACCTCAACCTGGCAAGGAGCGACGTTGGCTCCAACCGGGTGCAACATCTGCATCCTCGTTCAATTAACGCGGAAGGACGCCGCCACTGCCAACTACCTTACCTTACCTATGTTTTTCGATGGCCCATGCCTCGCAAGCTTGCCAAAAACTAATACCCAGGCACCGTTGACGAGAAGGTTAGCTGCGAAGTAGCATCGGACATGTGGATGCAAGAACATCACCGGGTCTACCGAGGCCTCTGGCGTTGGATGTATTGCGCCCTCGGCCTTTCCCTACTGTCGTGCCTTGCCCGCACCTCAGCGCCGACTGTTGGAACGGCCTATCTTATTCTGGAGCATCTGAGTTCCGAGGTCGGATAGTTACTGTCTCTCGCATGGGTACAAGGCAAGGACGATGTTGCTCAACGAACTCGTCTGTACCGCATTTGGGTGCGCATCATGCTGTCTCTCGCCAGTATTCCCCAGCGGCCGGTTGGCGCCTTCTGGTTCTACGCGAGCGAAGGCACAGTGACGCCGACCAACCGACCTTTGACGTGCTCTTCAATCATCATGGAGAACAGAGCAACCCCTCGCGCGATCTAGTCGCGACAAACGTACCAGAGCGTGGATAGTTTCGCCGCTGACATGCTGACGCTTCGCGATGATTGCTCACCCCACCAGCCCCACGCCATGGTAGACGAGAACGATGTTTACGAACAGTGCGTGATCAGGACATCTTGACAGCCATGGACAATGAGGCCGAAGCCGTGGTCGCGAGAGCTCAACATGGCATCCACGTCACGCATAACCTGCATGAGACCTGTTCCTCACAAGGAGCGCGGCTCTGGGCCGGCATAAGATCCCTCAACGTCTGACTCTTCCTGTCTGGGGACCATGTTGTCCCCAGATTTTCAAGAGACGAAAATCTGGTTGCCTGCTCGAGAGGATTTGCCACCCTGTGGCAACAGCACGTATATTCCGTTGTGAAAGCCGAGATCACTGACGAAGAAAGGTATGGAGCAGAGCTGCGAACACTCTTCGGCGTTGCATCTCAGGCATGAAGGATGGTTCGTACTTCGTACGATACTGTACAGTACCCCATAACGAGAACACATCCCCTGAAGTAACAAGATACTTCTGCGCATAGCAAATACGAAGGCAGTTAATACAAAGGCAGTTGGTTGGCTTCAATTGGCCCAGCAAGGCTTCTCATAATATGGTACATACACGGGCTCCCGCCCTATGGTACATCTGCTGTACAGCGACGCCACCTCCCCGACCCATGCAAGGGACGAGGCCGTCGTCGGGTATCCTAGGAAAAGATTTGGTAATAATGCTCTGCAGCCCTCCTGCGGCCCGCTCACGGCACCGACAGGGGCACGTTGCTGCGCCCCCTCTTGCGGTCGTCAAACGGCACGCCGTAGCGCGCGCCGATGCCCTTGTGGCCGCGGCCGCTCTTGCCGACGAGGTCGACGTTGACGTCTTGGAACCGGTACTCGAACCGCTTCGTGTCGACGCGCGACGTCTGCGCCTCCTGGAGGTGCAGCTTCTTCTGGTGCTTCTCCTTGAGCCGGTCCTCCTCGGCCTTGGTGTCGGCCTTGAACTTGAAGACGCTGGTCTCGAGGGGCACGCCGTCCAGCGTGGCCTTCTGCAGCTCGATGAGCTGTGTGTGCGGCGCCCGCTTGTCCGCGGGCAGCATGCTGCGGTGGAACGCCTCGGCCGCGTCCTCGCGCGTGAAGACGCGGGACTCGGACGTGGGCACGAACAGTTGCTGCTGCGTGAGCTTGTGCACGTCAATCTCGTTGATGGGCTCGTGCTCGTATTGCCCTTCGCCGGGCGTGTAAGACGTCTTGGGCAGCATGCCGAGCATGGCCTTGGAGTAAGGCTTCGCCAGCGGCTTTCCCTGAAAAGCGATGCGCGTCAGCAAAAAGGTTCCCGGCAATTAAATCGTAAAATTGAAAAGAATCGGGAACAGCTAATCAGCGAGGCTCGCAGTGCCAAAATTGTAACCATGTTGTGCGTCTTCAAGACTAATCGATTTGTGAAAGAGGGATCATCATGAAGCTGTATGAAAATTGGATTGACCAAGAAAAAAAAGCGAGTGCTGTCTTACCTGGAACTCCCACTGCTTCTCTAGCGTCTTCATCCGAACCACGGCAGCGACGCGGCGGATGTCGACGCCCAGATCAGCAGACACGGCCTTCAGCGACAGCTTCTGCTTGGTCACTCTCCTGAAGATCTCCTCCCGCATGCTCTCGTCGAGCACGCGCGGACTCCTGAAGAGGGGGTTCAGAGGGAACGGCTGATCGCTTTGCGGGGATAGATAGCGAGGCCCGTTGGTAGGGGCATTCTCAAAGTGGACACCTTGGGTTCCCATCCACGTGTACATCTGCTTCCGCATCTGGGACGTCTTCTGGCATTGAGATGTCGTTGAGAACGGGCATGCTGTCTGGACGAGGCCGAAGCGAGGTGCCGTCGCCGCCGGCCGTGTGCAGCGCGAGGCGCTGGTGGCCAAGGCTGACGACGCTGAACGCGATGACATTGTGAGATTATGGTGGGTGTGGGTGTGGGTGGGTAGAAGGAGGGTAGAAGGAAGGACCGCAAACGCGAGCCTGGATGCGTTGCGCTATGGCGGAGGGTGCATTGGGGATGGTGTGGTCGTTCTTTGATGGACCGGCCACGGTCGAAGTGTTGTGAAGAAGAGAAGGAGAGCGCGGGTGACGCCAGTTTTGATGTCGGGGACACGAAGCAAATTTTCCAGCCCGTTGGTCCGTGCTTCGTGCTCCGAGCTCCAGACGAGCTCAGCTCAGCGGGCCGGCCCAGTCGCGGCTACGAACCCTCCCCAAGACGCGGCGCCCGAACACCCGAACTTCCAATGCCGCGCACGGGCGCATCTGGATCATCATCTTTTCTCTAATTGTATTCAATTCAAGCGTCCGGGAAGATGTATGCTTCTTGTACAATGCGAACTGGTAGCTGATTATATGCTGATGTGTGGCCCGTCTTTTCTGTCCCCTGCGGGCCACGCTGCTTGGCGGAGTGTCTCCTAACCTCTTCCACGCCCACTATGCCGCCCGACAATGCTGAATGGCGTTTAACCGCTATATTATCGAAATTGGTGCCATGAAGATGGCTTGATCAAAGTCAGAACAGCCTGACCCTCTCGCAGGTAGGAAAGAGGCAACTGGCGACCCGGCCCGGCGGCCTTTCGCTGGCGAGCTGTGATTACTTACTACACGACCCATGCGGTGTCCAACAAAAGAACTGCCTTTCCGAGGCTCTGGGCTATGCGTGTACGACCCGTGACTGTATATCTCATGCCGCTGCCGTCGTCACGGACAGTCGGTTCTTCTTCGCTTTCGCCTTGACTCCGGCGGCCTTCTTTGAGACGTCGGTCTCTTCGGCATCCTGCGCAAAGTCTTTCCACTGCCTCCACCCGTCGAAGTCGATCAGGGCTTGCATGCACCCCCACTCCATGACCTTGCGTTCGAGCCAAACAAAGTTGACCGGCTGTCATCTAGTTAGCCACCTCATCCGACTTGGTCGTTGTTGGACATCTCGTAGGACATACCTTGGTCAAGAAGTCGTTGCATCCGGCAGCTAACGCCTCGTGTCTGTCACTCTGTAGAGAGCTGGCCGTGAGCGCGACGATGATGACTGGGCTCTTGAACAGCTCGATGTTGGACAGTCGATCCTTGTCTTCGATGTCGCCGTCGGCGGCCTCGGGCTCGCTGGAGACGGACCCAGAGAACACCCCAGAGGCCGACGAGGAGAAGACGCCGATCGAGTTGACGCGCTCCAGCCGTCGGATCTCCTTTGTAGCATCTAACCCGTTCATGATGGGCAGTTGGATGTCCATCAGGACAAGATGAAAACCGCCACCCTTCCACTTCTTGACGGCGTCTCTGCCGTTCATGGCCGTCTTCCAGCGCACCTTGAGGCGCTTAACGAACGCCTCCAGCAGCTTCAGGTTGATCGGGTTATCCTCCACAATCAGGACGTTGATCGGCGGAACGCCGCCGGCCAGCATGCCAGGCGGGAGTGTGGGGTGCGCAGGGGCGATCTTCTTTCTTGCCGGCCGGGCGCTGGATGCACGAGGAGACGCAGTCCTCGGAGGCGGCGTTGAGACCCTTTGTATTGCTGGAGGTATCTCCGGTGCGGGTGGCGTGGCTAGAGGGGGAGCTGGCGGCGCAATGGCTGCCGATTCGGCTGAGGCATTCGACTGGGTCCTCGAGGGTGGTAGTCTGGGATGGAACGAAGAGTGCACAGGGTGCGCCGTGGGAGGCCCGCCTGGGGGCTGCGGCGCTCCGTTGATGAATGTGGGAGATGATGTGTGTGTTCTCCCCAGCTGCGGCCTGTTGGGACGAGCTTTGTAGGCATGTGACCGACCCGGCGAGGGGATTGGGGGGATTTGACCCGTCCCGAGGACAGCGATCGAGTGCGGACCGTGGGCGGCATGTTGAACGTGGATCGCATGGGGCTGCGCACCGCCGGCTGGAGCAGCGCCAGGCACGGGAAGGTTGGGTGAGGGGATGGCGCCTACCGGGGGGAAATAGCCCTCTCCTGCTTCCGACGGCCGTCCGTCATCGGCGGAAAAGTAGACTGCCGTCGGGTGGGAGACGGCCACTCGCGGCGAGGGCCGTGGTGTCCGCCTGCTCGGAATGTCGATGATGAGGGCTTCGTCGACAGTCTGGCCGCCGGGAAAGTATGCGTCGAGTGTACGGCCCATGGGCTCTTCGGGTCCCAGGGTTCTCTCCTGGCGCTGCTCGCGCGGGCAGATGCGCAGCGTTAAGTCTGGAGCGTCAAAGTGTCTGCCCAGGGAGTTTGTGTATTTCCTCAGGATCATGTCGCGCACGTCGTCAACCAGGTCATCCTCGTTGACGGTGATGAGCGTGGCAGAGGCGCCGGGCCGCTTCACCCAGATCTTGCGGGTCACCATATTGGCGTTGATCGGGAGCAACTGATCGGCAGCAAAGCCAGCCTCGCCAGCGTTCGCGGCTTGCAGCAAGGTCTTGATGAGGGCGTCTTGTCGGTTCGGTAGGAGGCTCTGTCGGCGCGGGGGTCCGGTCGGCCTCGCGGACGAGGAGGGGGGTGGCGACGGAGGCCGCGCGGGAGTTGGCACGTTGGAGGTCGCAGGTCCACCACTCAAAGGATCGAGTTGATCGTCGTCGTCGTCGACGGAGGCGGAGGCGGTGGTGGGAGGAGCTTCGGCAACGTCGTGAGCGGCAATAACGATGGTGGGGGATGCAAGAGGAGGCGGCTTCGAGGCAGGTGGGATCGCTGGGCTGCTAGCGTCGCCTAAGGTTTGGTCTTCGGTGATGCTGGGCAGACTGGAGGTGGTTGCGGCGACGGGATGGTGCAGATCGTTTCCTGGAGCATCACTAGCCGTGCGCCGGTTGGAGACGGCTGACAGTTCGGAGCTGGGGTCACGGGCGGCTGGCTCTGGCTTGCGAACGTCTTCTTCAATCTTTGGCGATGTAGGAGATGCAGAGGCAGCGGTTGTGGCAGTAGGAGTTGAAGAGATGTTGCTATCTTCCGCGTGTCTCACGGTGCTGGCGGGATTCTCATCGCCATCGTTCGCAGAGGCTGCCAAGTTGCTGCCGGGTTGGGGCTCGAGGCGAACAGAGGCGGGCCGCGATTGATTGTCGGTCGACGCGATGCTCCTTGACTCGTCACGCTGCGAGTGATGCGTCTCGCCGCGACTGTGACCCGAGGCGACAGAGCCCGACGTCGAGCTTCTCCGGGAGAACTTGGCTTTGAGGCGGGCTTTTAGATCGCTGCCCATGAGGACAAGGCCCGGCTCGGCCACTGCGTGTAGAGAGCTGAGAGCAGAGAGCAGACTGCGAGGGGGACCTGTGAGACAAGGGCTCGGGTCTGGCTCGTGGTGCAAGGCGTGTCACCGCACGTGGAATGAATGGAATGGCTTCGGTTCCAGGGGAGAAGGGAGAGTGAGCCGCGAAAGTCAGGAACAGATGGACGAAAATGGTCAAGGGCAAGGCGCCGCTCGATTTTTAGAACCAGTCCGGCCGAGAGACAGAGAGAGAGAAGGAAGACGGGCGGCTGATTATCAGCCCAGCCAGCGAGTGAACCACGATGCCGGTGGGAGATTGGCTGCCAATGGGGGGCTCGAGCTCCCAACAGCAGCGTGCGTGTGTTGCTGCAGGAGTAGCAGGAGCAGCTTCATGCGGATTACAGCTATCGAAAGCCCGGGGTCTAGGCCGGTTGATGTGCTGGCAGACAGACAGGTCCGGGGAGGGAGGAGACGAGCGCGACGAACAGAGCCTGCAGAGAGCGGCGGGATCACGATCGTGGGTCACGTGCTTTCGCTCCTGTCTGTCGCAGCTGGTTGCACCTGCTGGCGACTGGCATGCTGACGAAGGCACTCGCGTCTCCACACACCGTGACTTCCTTTACCCACCACCCACTGCTCCTGCCACTGGCACATGCGTGTCCACGCACGCCGGTGAGGCCACTTCACCACAATTTTGGACCCCCCCCTAGAGCTGAGCTGTTGGTGCTTCCTGGTTGGATGAAGGTGCAGTGTAGCGTCCCGCGCCCCTTTACGATACGAAGACCGAAGGAACGAACGGGCAAACTGGACGGATTCATTCTTCTCCCTCCCTTCCATCCCCTCGGCCGTCGGACCTCGATCTCTGTCCTCCCTTTGTCGTTTGTCGTTTCCCAATAGAGCATCCGCCTCTGTTGATGGCAATTGCCCAGTCCAGACCAGCACTGTGACTCCATGACGGCTAGCTAATGACCTTCTCTTCGCGACACTCCTTCGTCCACTTCGTTTGATCCATCATCCCCCTACCCCCTGTCCTGCCACCTTCTCTCCTGCCACCCACCTGAGCCTCGCGCTTTCTTCTTCTTCTTCTCCTTATCTCCCGGGTCGTCCCCATTGACCTCGAGGACACGAAGCTCTTGATCCAGATCTAGGTACATCTTGTGCACAGCGTCTGGCCCGACTCGAGAAGTCGCCCCTCAACTCGACATGGCTCCGCCAACTGTCGCCCCGAGCTCCAAGCTCGCGGAGAAGCCTACCGCCAACTCGTCCAAGTCGATCGCGAAGAAGCAGAAGAAGACCAGCTTCAAATCCGACGGCGTCCAGGATAACGATGTCTTCCTCCTACCCGGCTCCGACTACCAGATGGTCGCCGTCCTGACCGTCCTCTCCGCCATTGTGCGCCTGTTCCGCATCTACCAGCCCTCCAGTGTCGTCTTTGACGAGGTCCAGTACGTTCCCGCTGCCTACCTACCCCTCCGCTGAGCTCGTTCGACCCATCATGCTTACCATTGCCCGTACAGCTTCGGTGGCTTCGCGTCGAAATACATCAAGGGCAAGTTCTTCATGGACGTCCACCCGCCCCTCGCCAAGATGCTCATCGCATTGACTGGCTGGCTGGCTGGCTTCGACGGCAACTTCGACTTCAAGGAAATCGGCAAGGACTACGTCGAGCCTGGCGTCCCCTACGTCGCCATGCGCATGTTCCCTGCCGTCTGCGGTATCCTCCTCGCACCCGCCATGTTCCTCACCCTCAAGGCCACCGGCTGCCGCACCACCACCGCTACCATGGGCTCGGCCTTGATCATCTTCGGTTCGTCAACATGATCCTGCTGCAGTTTCCCAGCCCGCGCTAACCTGCCTGCCTGTAGAGAACGGTCTTCTTACCCAGGCTCGCCTGATTCTTCTCGACTCACCTCTGATGGTCGCCACCGCCTTCACTGCCCTCGCCTTCACTTCCTTTACCAACCAGCACGAGCTCGGCCCCGAGAAGGCGTTCCAGCTGAGCTGGTGGTTCTGGTTGGTCATGACTGGTCTGGGTCTCGGCACCACCCTCAGCATCAAGTGGGTTGGCCTCTTCACCATCGCCTGGGTCGGCAGCTTGACTCTGGTCCAGCTGTGGGTCCTGCTCGGCGACACCAAGACGGTCACTCTGGTATGTGCTCCATCCACTCCCACGATACGTGCGAAGCGGCGTCCCCTGACCTCTTCTGCTTCAGCGCATCTGGTTCAAGCACTTCTTCGCCCGTGTCTTCTGTCTCATCGTGATCCCTGCGACCTTTTACCTGGCCATGTTCGCTATTCACTTTGTGTGCCTCGTCAACCCCGGCGACGGCGACGGCTTCATGAGCTCCGAGTTTCAGTCCACCCTCAACAACAAGGGCATGAAGGACGTCGCCGCCGATGTCATAATGGGCAGCCGAGTCAGCATCAGACACGTCAACACCCAGGGCGGCTACCTGCACTCCCACGCTCTCATGTACCCCACCGGAAGCAAGCAGCAGCAGATCACTCTCTACCCCCACAAGGACGAGAACAATGTTTGGATGCTGCAGAACCAGTCGCAGCCTCTTGATATTAACGGTCAGCCGATCAATGGTACTGCCGCCTGGGACAACCTCGATCCCATCTACATCAAGGACGGCGCCGTCCTCCGCTTGTACCACACGCAGACCAACCGCCGCCTCCACTCCCACGACGTCCGCCCCCCCGTCACCGAGGCTGACTGGCAGAATGAGGTCTCCGCATACGGATACGAAGGCTTCGATGGCGATGCCAACGACTACTTCCGCGTCGAGATTGTCAAGAAGCAGTCCATCAGTGCTGTGTCCAAGGAGCGCCTCCGCACCATTGAGACCAAGTTCAGGCTAGTTCACGTCATGACTGGCTGTGTCCTCTTCTCGCACAAGGTCAAGCTTCCTGAGTGGGCCTCTGAGCAGCAAGAAGTCACATGCGCAAAGGGCGGTACCTTGCCCAACAGCCTGTGGTACATCGAGGCCAACCAGCACCCCAAGCTCGGAGACGATGTCGAGAAGGTCAACTACCGTAACCCTGGCTTCTTCGGCAAGTTCTGGGAGCTGCAGCGCGTCATGTGGAAGACCAACGCCGGCCTCGTCGATTCCCACGCCTGGGACTCCCGCCCCGAGGCTTGGCCCCTTCTGAAGCGTGGCATCAACTTCTGGGGCCGACAGAACCGCCAGATCTACCTGCTCGGCAACCCCGTCGTTTGGTGGGGCTCTACCCTGGCTGTTGTCGTCTACGTTCTCTTCAAGGCGCTCGCTGTGCTTCGCTGGCAGCGCAACTGTGGTGATTATTCGAACACCATCTTCAAGCGTTTTGACTACGAGATCGGAACTTCCGTCCTGGGCTGGGCTTTCCACTACTTCCCCTTCTACCTGATGGCTCGTCAGCTTTTCCTGCACCACTACTTCCCTGCTCTTTACTTTGCCGTCATTGCTTTCTGCCAGGTCTTCGATTTCTTCACCGCCCGTCTCCCCATCTTCCAGAAGAACACCATCGTCAACAAGGCCAGCGCCGTCGCTTTCCTTGCACTGACCGTTGCTGTTTTCGTTCTGTTCTCTCCTCTTGCCTACGGCAACCAGTGGACCAAGGCTGAGTGCAACCGCGTCAAGCTGTTCGGCACCTGGGACTTTGACTGCAACACCTTCCACACGGATGTAAGTACCACCGAGATGATTCCAGAGCGGAGACTACCCGTTAGGGGTCAGTGAGGGCTGCGGGGTTGTGCTGGCTTGGACTTTGTTTGTCTTGCGTTCATTTTTCCGCGTACTAATCTGCCCGTTTTGCGTCAACAGTATGCCCAGTACTCCCAGACCGCGACTGTCTCTTCCGCTGCTGCCGAACAGACCCCCTCGAAGTCCTCCAAGAAGAAGTCCAAGAAGCCCAAGGCCTCCAAGGCCCCGGTCGTTGAGAACCAGGAGGCGCAGGCCCAGAAGCCCCTCGAAAATGTCAAGGAGGAGGCCGTGTCGGGCGCCGCTGAGATTCCTGCGGACCGCATTGTCGCTCGTGAGGAGCGTATCGAGTACCGAGACCAGGATGGCAACTTGCTCGACGATGAGCAGGTCAAGGCCCTGGAGGGCAAGGTCGAGTTCAAGACCAAGTACGAGACGCGCACGCGTGTAGTTGACGAGAACGGCAATGAGGTGCAGGTCCCCAGCGAGGAGGAGGATAGTGTCGCGCCTCCGCACCCCGATGTTGAGGGCGTTGACCCCGAGACAAAGCAGAAGGCGGCGGAAGCCGACTCGAAGGCCCCCGAGGTCGCCGAGAGCATTAAGGGCGAGCGCGAGGCCGAACAAAAGAAGCCCAAGCCCGCCAGCGAGGGTGGCAAAGAGGCCACCGTCAAGGAAGAGCTCTGAGCAGACTCTCGATCTGTTTGGGTGCTACATGGGCGCTGGTGTTATGAGGTAGCAGGCAGCTGGCAGGTAGGCCGCCTGCTTCGCTCTCCTCTTCCGCATTTGTGCCTCGAAAACGATGCATAGGACCGTGCAGACGGGCCTGGAAAGGGAATGAACTGGAGAGCGGCGTTTCCTTGCCGTAGAAAAAGGGGTTTCAAACCCTCTTACCATTTACGATACATTTGTGTACCAATACAGACATAATGACCACGGTGCCGTGCCGATGCTACAGTGAAGTCATGATGAGTCGGGGACCGAGTACGTGTCTTGTGGGCAGCACTTGCCCCAACTTTCTTAATGAGCTGCAGGACACTGAGCCAAGTTCTAGTTGCTGTCCTTGTCGTCCGGCGTTGATTAGTCGTTGGCCTCGATGTACCACAACACACTAAGTAGTGCCCTAGTTGATGCAGGAAGCACCGCATCGTCGCTGGTCACACATGGGCACGGCTGAAGTGCAGACCGTTTGAGGTGAGGCATGATCATCTCCATCTCGCATTAAGAGCTCGTCCACAAGGGGACGGGCAGGCACGTTCTAGCCGAGTCTAAAGGCCCAACCTCCCACCCTCCCCAGTCGTTTCCAACCTCCCTCGTGTCTAGTAAGTAAACGATAGAATGCACACAGAGCCAGTTCCATCCACGTCATGGTGTAGTCCTCTCCCGAAAACGAGAGACTCATTTTGGCAGCGCGCCTCCCTCCTGTCCCCTGGCCCATCCATTCACCCATCCTGAAACGCCGAAATATAACCCAAAAGAAATCATTGCATCTATGCAACAGCATGCTGTGCTCCTGCTTTTCCGCTCGATCCCACCCCCAGCAAAAGCGGGTTTGCAGGCGCCCCTACTACTGTGCGCTGGTGATCGAGCCCTTCGAACCAGTTAAGGAAATGGTATTAGTACACCGAACAATAATGTCAGGGAATTTTGCGCCAAAGCGAATGATGATGTGGCAGACTAAGCTGCGCAAAGTTGATGCGGCGCTTGGTTAGAGCTCATGATTTGGTTTCTTCAGTTTCGGTCGTAGGTATCGTGATGGACAACCTCTTGACCTCGCCCGTTGAATTTGTAACGTCTTTGATCTCGAGAGTCTGCGTGGAATTGCGACTGCTCGGCGATGGCGTCACAGGCTGAACGACGGTTTCGGCAGCCGCATCTAGCGGGGCACCACCTTCGTTGCCGGGTGTCTCGCCCGGTGACTCCGGATCTGCCGTGGCGTCGCCTGCCACCATAGAGCCCGGTGCTTCTCCAGTTTCCGCCTTGCGAGAGGTGTCGTGGCTTTGGCGAGGGCTCTTGTCTACCTCGCCCAGAACAGGGTGGCCTGTAGGCACGACACCACCGCCAACGCGCGCCCAGAACATTTGTTCTCGCAGTCTAACGCTCTCTTCCCAGGCAGCCTTCTCGGCATCCGCATTGTCCGTGCGCCAGTGCCCGTCTTTCAGAATGCGCAGGAAGCTGAGGAAGTCGCAGGTGGACCTCACCCGATTCAGGCAGTACTTGCAAAGAGGGTAGCGTTGGGCGGATTCGGACTCGTTAGTTCGGAAGCGGTAAGTCCGGAGATGGCGCTCGTCCTTGCGGGCGTCGCCGCAAAGCGAGCAAGGGTAGAATTGAGGCTGAATATAAGCTGCGTAGGGCGAGTTCGAGGGAATAGGTTCCACCACGATGGAACCATCAGTCATGGCGCTGAGGACACTCCTCCGCGCGAGCCATGACAAGCTCGGCGCGAGATCGAGACGCAGAGTCGCCTCGACGTCTTCAGCCAAAACACGCTTGAAGAACTTAGTCTCCTTCAAAGCCGGAGAAGGGGTGCCGAGATCAACCGAGCCAGCGCTAACAATGGAAGCAGGTGTATTCGGGGTCTGAGGGGCTGTGGTGGTGGCGGGCGTTCCAGCAGTGGAGAGGGAGGTCGTCGAGGCATTGGAAGGGTGGGCGCTAGATGTACTACCGCCAAGTCCGGTGCTGATTTTGTTCACACCGGGCATGGACCCGGAAGACACCCGATTGCCAACATGCTTCGTCGAGAGGCGGGCAAGAACAGTAAAATCCTCGTAGGAGGCAAGGTCGGTCCTCAGAACCGGTTGAATCAAGTGGCTGAAGCTTGTTGGGTATGTCGGAGAAAGGGGCTCGAGGGCCGAGTGGGGGGCGGCGCTGTCGGGAGACAATCGGTCGTCGTCTTGGGACTCGGGCTTGATGAAGCCGGGGGAAGAAGGTGCGGTTGCAATGGAGTGCTCTTCACGTTCGATGGCCATCTGCTCCATGACGTGCTTGAGCTCTGTCAGCTGCTCCTGTTGAGACTTGAGAAGAGCCTCCGTGTCGGCCAGCTGGGCCTTCAGTTGGTCGTTCCTCTTCTGGATCATGTCGTGGTCCTTTTGGGCATCCTCTTTGGCGGAGATGACCATTTTGTTGGCCTCCTCAAAAAGGGCAGTTGTGAGGTTTTCCAGCTCCTGCTCGATCTTCTTCTTTTCCCTTTCGACCTCCTCCTTCTGGCTCTGCTCAACGGCAACGCGAGCCAGAAGCCCCTTCTTCTCTTCCTCGACAGTTCTCTTGCGGACCCAGACGTCTCCCGAGAGCATTTCACGCTGCGTGGCATTCCTGGCCTCGAGCGTCTTGATCTGATCCCGGGCTTTTTCGAGTTCAGATCTCGTTGCGGAGAGTGCGTCGTCGAGGCTCGTCTGATAGTTGATGGCGTTAATGAGCTTGGTGCTCAGCGTAGCGACCTCGGCGTTGAGATCAGGGTGATGGGGCGTGGCGTAGCCGCTGGCGTCGGCAGCGGGGCTCATGGCGCGGCTACGGGGGTCAGGCAGGGTGCTGAGTTCGGCTTCCTCGTCGTCGGGCGAGAGAGGCAGCGGTCGCATAGCGGGCGAGGAGTTCGTCGAGGCGGTCATGGCTGGGAGTTCCGAGGTGGAAGGGAACTTGCCGGGTATCCTAGGAGCTTGAGGGCTGGGGGATTTGGTGATGGAGGAGAGGGAACGGAAGTGGCCGAGGGAACGAGGGTTGCTGGAGGAAGGCGGCGGAGTTGAGTGCGGTGCCCAGCCGGCGACGGCGATGAAGCTGTGCCAGGCGCCATTAGCGAATGTCATGACGATGCGAGAGCGCGCGGATGCCACATGGGACAAGCCGGTAAGATGAGAGGCCGGCGGCGAGGTGGCCAGACAGCTTGTGAGTGGGGAGGAGAAGGAGGAGAAGGAGGAAAAGGGCGGAGGAAACATACGAGTCCATCTCAGCGGCGTCACGACGAGCAACAACTACGCAAAGTGAGGTAGGTCAAGCTTCTCAGACACGCATACGGGGCTGCGTTCCGAGGCGATGCGAGACACAGCAAAGCAAAGCAAAGCTAGGCCAGGCTAGGCGTCTGTCTGTCTGGCGCTTCGTGTGTCGACGACGACAATGGGGTGAGACAGTGTGCTGGCACGCAAGAAGGGGTGACGAAGCGCGTGGTACGGTTCGTGGCCGTCAGACGAACGAATTCCAGTCGTGGAGGATCGTGCGTGCCGAAGGCGTTGGCGGACGGGCGAGTGTGAGATGGGGAGAGCAGAGCTCGGGCGTGTCGGGATTAATGGCAGGTCCACATGTCTTTCTCGTCTCGTCTCTGGGGAGGGGTGGGATCGGTTCGGGTCGACGTCGTGAGGGCGACAAGTGTCGTTGAGCAGGATGCAGGGTAGGAGGAGGAGGAGGAGAGGGTCGTTAGGATAAGGAGGAGAAGGGTTGAGGAGGATGGGTAGAAAGGCCGAGATGCGGAGATGCAAACGACCAGACAGGTACCAGAAGGCAATGAATGGCAGTGGCAGTGGTAGTGGCACAGAGAGGCAAGAGGAACTCGGGCAGCTGCCGACTTGACTCGACGTCGACGAACGGGAACGGGTAAGAGCGACGGGGCCAGGTGCAGCAAAGCTGGAAGGCGGGCAAGGGACAGGGAACAGGCAGAGGGGAGGAGAACCCCACAGGGCGCTTAGCCTGCCAGGTACAAGCCTGGGCGGGCCTGTCCTTGATTCTCGCTCGCTCTTTCTCTCTGTGGCTCTGTGGGGGGGAGGCGTGCCGGGGTGGCATGGGTGGTGTTTAACCGAGATGGGTCTGGGCCGGCGGGACGGCCAGGGCGCTAAGAGCCCCTACTCGCCTGTGCGCCAGCCTCTGACAGGCCCTGCACCCTGTTGGTGCTGTCAGACCTGTGCCAATGTGCCCGCCTGCGCCTGCCTCGCCTTCTCCTCTACTACCTACCTCTTTCTCGACTTGACTCTGGACTCTGCTCACGGGCAGGAAAGAAAAGGAACATGATTCTCTTCTTCGTCACCAGTCGTCGCCCCCCCTCCCTCTCCCCCCCACTCCTCCACGACACCATGACCTTCTTGATTCAGCAGCTGCCGGCCTCTGTGCCAAGTCGGTCCCATCCCAACCGCTCGGTCACGCCTCGCGGTCACTCGCTCATCACTCCCGACGCGAGCTTGATTGATTGAGCTCACCTTACAGGACCCTGAGAGAAGACGCAGAGACGCACGAGACGAAAAGTCACGCTCAGGCCACATTCCCTGTCGTCATGGCATGGCCTGGTCCTCGACAAACGCAAGCCTCCCCTGTCTTCCGCCCGACCATCTCTCTGGCCTCTCGAGTCCGATTTCGAGTCTGAGCCTGACCTTGGACGCGGGACACCCTCCCACCACGCCAGAGCTAGGCTCAGCCCGCCAGCTCCGTGCCACTGACTGACTGACTGTCGTCTCGGTCCCTTTCTCTGCCTCCCACCCCTCGTCTCGCGTGCGATCGCGCCGGGCGAAGCCCCCTCTTGCTGGGTCCCCAAGCCGCCGACGCGGCCTCGGCCTCAGCCACGCCCGACGGAATGCGAACATGTGCTCAATCTCCGCCGCGCAATTTCGCAACCCGACAGACGCGAGCTTTGTCGCCTCTTTCCCGTCCCTATCGCGACCGACGTGACTGAAGTGGCCGGCTGGATTGGCCAACGAAACTCCATCCCAGCGTCCGACAAGAGGCAGCCAGCCAGTCGTTCAGTCGTCCGTTCGTCAGTCAGCCAGCGAGCTGAACCTTGACGGCTTGCCGCCCGTCGTCGATCATTGATGGGCCGGGCTGATGCGCCACTTCAATGCGCTGCTCTCAAGGCTCCCGCTCTCAACTGCAGCTCTCCCTGTCACCCATTGAGGCCGTCCCGACAGATCCTTGACGGTCATCTTGCGCTCCGTTCTTTCGACGTCCGTACTTTCGCTGCATCCGATGGGCGGCGCCCTGCAGGCGCCTGCGTTTCACCCAAGACGAGGCGACCCGTCTCTCTTTGCTTGCTCGTCCCGACCTCGTATACTGCTGCGTTTGACGCTCAACAATTCGGATGTGCAATACGGGGCGGGGGGGATACGAAAAGCGCGTTCCCCCTGCTACTTTTAGATCTTGTGTCGGTCCTCACCGCAAATGACGACGGATCGTTGGCAGCTTGGGCGACAGGCATCAGGGGCGCAAGTTCCGTCCGGATTGTTTGTCGCATCGCCGCACCGCAATCATAAACACATTCACCATTCCATCAGCCCACATCGACGGAGTAACGGTCGATCCTATACTCGCTCAGCCTCACAGGCCTCGCTCACAACCGCACTCACCTCCAGATCCCTAGCATCCTTCGCATCCATCCTCAATCCCTTTCCCTCGACGGCTGCAAAGTCTCAAACACTGCAGTCTCATAACGCATGCAGTCCAGTCCAACCAACGCGTCGGCGACCAACCAGCTTGGTTACTCAGACCAGCACCACATCAAGCGGATCTCAGTCCGACCTGCCGCCTTATGTCGCACTCGATCCCCTCCCCAATGACAGCCCAGTGGCTGCTAAAAAGCTCACTAGCACAGTGGCATGACGTTGACCCCCCGCGCGCAATGCTTCCCGATTCCGACAGATGGACGCACTTGCAATGTGGGGACCGATTAGCGAGTGCGCTCTCCAGGCACTCGGACTCGCTTCCAGCTATGGCTTTCGAGACATCTTCATCAGGCTCGGGCTGATATGTGAACATTTTGCCTCGTCATCAAGCCATAGAATCGGCGTGAAGTTATGCCTGCGATGTGTATATAGACTCGAGGGGTGGTCTCCAATGTGCCGTTGACCTGGCACGGCAGAGCAAACGGGCAGCCATTGTCGCCACGGCCACCGCACCCGCCACTCCATACATTCATCCCAGCGTAAACAAGTCTCAAACTCGCGCAACATGTGCTGCTCCAAGAGACGCGCCAGAGAACTCCAGGCTCTCTCGCAGCCAGGCTATCCGTCTGGCGACCCGGACCTCCGCCCCCGATCCCTCATCGGCTTCATGATCCAACGACACCAAGAGGCCAAGGCCAGAAGACGCGAACTCACAACGTCCATCCCAGCCCAGCAGCACAATGTTTCTTTCTCACACAAATCCAACCGGAGCGAGAAGGACAATGTTGAAAGCTCGCCGCCCCCAAGCTACGAGGCTGTCATGAAGCAGTAGCTCCTGTGAAGGCACGAGGACCGCAAACCAGGGACCCGGGACACGCAGACGGGGCAGCGGAGTTCGAAACGCATTTTCAATTATGTTCGCTCCAGATATCAACATGTAGACAGGTTTTACACCGTCTGTAAATGACCAAATCCAAGAACTTGCCGAGCAAAGATTAAGCAGCTCATTTAGGTACAAACACTGCCCAGCTTGTCCGTCACCAGAGAATATTATGTACAAAGTAGACGCGGAAATCGATGGTGGTATCCAGGTTAAATGCAAAAGAGTCCACATGGGAGAAAAAATTCGGAAGGAAAAAATGCGAGGCTCAGTCAACGGCCTCGCCTCACGCTCGAACGAGCTTACTTGTGAGCCGGCTCGTCCAGGTCATCGTACCCTCCCACCATGTATGGATTCCATTCCATACCCGGGTAGCTCGTCGCGCTCATCAGCGGCGCATCCGGATCCTTGGGCGCGACGTCCCTGTCCGCGCCCGGCTCATTGTCCTCGTTGGGGTCGTACAAGATCTTCTCCTCCTGCGCCTCGAGGCGAATCGACCGTTTGCGCTCATCTTCCGTGTCCTCGAGTTCGGCACGTGTGCTCTTGCCTCGGGCGAGAGTCGTTTTTGCCGACGCCTCTGCTTCTTTGCCCGCCTTGAGCGCTGCTTGCTCATCGCCCGACCCGGCGCTGACTTGACTGTCGCCCGTCTTGACCGCTCTGAGGGGTTCCACCGGCCGCCGGGGCGTCGAGTCGTAGATGTCGTCGTGGTCGCCTTCGTTGGCGCTCTGCACGTTGATATTGAGGTTGCGTCCAGCAGGCGTGGATGGGTTAGAGCTGAACATGCCGCTGGCTGCCCTGGGTGCGCTTGGAGGAGCTCGGGATGCGCGACGTTGCTGCGGCGGTTGCGCTGGGGGGGTCATCGACGACATGCCCGTGTCGATCGAAATATTGCTGAAGGCCCTGGCCTGGCCTTGCATGTTTGTAGTGCGCAGCGGCATGGCGTATCCGTTCATCGGCGCTGGACGGAGGGATAGACGAGGACTGGGCAACCGCTTGCTGCTTTGTGGGCTGGTTCCCCCGGAGAAGCATATCGTTTGTGCCGTGTGACTGAGGGCCGGTGATACCAGCCCCAGCCTGAGGTCGGCCATACTCCTGGTTTGGCAGCATTGGCGGTCCTGAACGCATCACAGGCCCGCCCTGCTGACCTGCTTGGTACTGATGATGACTGGGTCGGCTTGAAGCCTCGCTGTCGCGGAAGCCAGGCTGCTGCTCCAGCGGCGGTGAGACGGCCTGCTGCATTGTCTGAGTCTGCTGCGCCTGGCCGTATGATCGATGGAGCTGCTCCGCCGAGAATTGCCTGCGACTTGCGGCATCTCCGCTCGGTTGCTGCTCGTACGACGGTCGCTGAAATCCGCCGGAAACTCGACGTCCATAAGCATAGGGTGATGGTGCGACATTGCCCTCTCCGTGTACAGCCTCATAGCCTCTGGGTATCGGAACCTGGTCGTATTGAGGCTCGGAAAATGCCTGAGGCTGTGGCTGCTGAACCTGATTCGGGAACTGACTGGGACGGGGAGACACGTTCGCGGGTGCGTCCTGCAAGTGTTTCTGGGTCCCTGATCCAGGATTCATCCGATCAGGCAACATCTGCAAATTCGATGTCTCTTGTCCATTGTACTGGCTCGTCTGGACTGGCCTTTGGGCGTTTCTCTGGTGGGTCTCTGGTGATTGCCCCTGCGGCAGATGCTGGCCACCAAATGAATTCAGATGCGAGCCAGCCAGCCCAGGTACGGGAACATTAGCAGGAGACATTCTTTGCTGCTGGTATTGCTGATGCGGGGCGAACGGTGCCTGGCCGTTCACAGGCTGAGGTTGGCTTAGTGGCGGTCCCTGACCTTGGATGAATTGACGTGGTGGTCCAGAAGGGAACTGTTGAGGCTGGCCGGGAGCTGTCTGGTTCCGCTGCAGGAACTGCTGCTGCTGTTGCTGGGGAGAGAAACGCTGTTGCTGGCCTTGCTGGACGTTTTGCGGCCGTCCTTGGTCCATTATCTGCTGCTGATGCTGCAGCTGTTGGGCCACCGGTGGTTCCTGCCTAGAGTTTGTGCGATAGGCAGCAAGGTCAGGCTGAATCTGGTTCGCTGCAGGCACCTTTGAAGACCGCTTGAAAGCGCTGAAAAGAGATCTTGCAGACTTTTCCTTCTCGGGCTTGGGCTGCGACGGCTGCGGGATAGACTGCTGCGATGACTGCGTGGGTTTACCTATGAGCCATCGGGAGCGACGATTATCCTGCGGCTCCTGCGGGTTCGACACGGCAGCCGCCGCTTGAATATTGGGCCCGGGGCCTTGACCAGGACCCCATCCATGGGGGGCTTGGTGTTGTGACAATGGCTGTGACGCCGGCAGCGGCGCGGAAGCGCGTGCCTGATTCCACGGGGCTGATGGCTGATGCATCGCCTGGGGAACGGGCGATACGGATACTGGTCGCTGAATTCGAGAATCAAATTGCGAGGGCATGTTGGGGCTTGAGTGAGCCGAGGACTCTTGGAATGAGCCAACAGAGAGGTGAGAGACTCGCCTCTCCTGCAGGGAAATATCGGATGGGGGCGGTGGGAGGCCGTTATGCAGTTGCGGCGATGGCGAATAACCGTCTCTCGGTGGCCGCAAATCAGTACCAGAAGTCCGCGCTTGAATCTGTTGTGCCGGCTGGCTTGAAAGCCTCCTCACAGAATCTGAGCTATCAAGGGTTGCGGGGCGCCGGATGTCGGCAGCACTGTGGTCTAGAGAATGTTGCTCTTGACGGACATCGTCAGGACTGAAAGGCATGCTTTGAGTTCGGCTGGCGGCGGCGTTGTTGGCCTGCTGCGGGCGCGAAGATAGGTCGGGCGAAGCGTTCGGGCTGACCTGGTTGCTCGGGCGGCTCATGGAGAGCCCCTCATTAGCTGTAGATACCATCCTTGACGGGTGATAGGCGAGATCAGGAGGCTGCATCTGAACCTGTGACTGTGACAAAAGGACGTTGGGCTTCACTTGCGAGCCACCTACGGGAGCAGTATCCAGCTGCTCGGCATCCGAATCCGCCTCGTCGGTCTCAGGCTCCACCTGTTGAACCGAAACTCGAGTATTGTCCGGAGCCTTGTATGGGTCGGGAAAAGTACCCTGTCCGCGATGGTTGGATTCAGTAACGCCTGCTATCGGGTGAACTGGGGGTCCCTGAGTGCGGAACGGGGGAGGCTGTTGGCCAGCGTTGTGCGCATCAGTTACCCCTGGCTGTAGACCGGACTGTGGGTTTGGGTATTGGCTGAGCCGTGTCGGCTGAGCTTGCGCCGGCCGTTGGCCCATCTGAAAATGAGTTTGCTGCTGCTGCTGCTGCTGCGGGAGCCTTTCCGGTTGAGGTTGAGTATCTCGAGGCTTGGACGACGATCGAGTGCCTAGAAGACCGGCCAGGAACCCGCCGGCGGATGCTCGCCGGCCACGATCTCCATGCACCACACCATCCGGGGCTCCGTGACCAACAATGTGGGGTTCTTGGTCGTCGAGAGGCTTTGAGCCATCTGTGCCACTTCTCTCCCTTCCATGGCCAGCAAGCGGGCTAGGCACGCCAGGCTGAGTGTTCGGAAGACCGGAGTGGCGGCTTTGGAGAGAGGGGGCCAAAGATTGGGCAGTGGTGGGCTTCGGCGGCTCCTCGACCTGGCCGGGAGAGCGGTGGAAAAACTTGCTCGTCAAGTTGGAGAGTCGTTTCTTGGGCGAGTTGTGACTATGCACACTGCCTTCCGGCTCGTGCATGTTGCTCGACGTCGACGTGCGAGACAAAGTCGGCAGACCTAATCCGCTGCCAGCTGCGCTACCGAAGAATGACCGCCTGCGTTGATCAGCAAACTGCTGTTGGAGTTGAACCTGTGTCTGCGGTGGCTCTGCGGCATCGGAGGAGTTCGCAGTGTCATCGCCACTGGCACCTGGCGGGCCGTCATTGGCCGTGGGCTTTGACCCTCGTAGGTTCATAAAGAAGCTGGAGCGCCGCTTCTTCTTCTTCCGGTCTTGAATCTCTTGGGTGTCGATACTTGATTCCGATACTTCGTCACCTCGCACACCAGCACCAGGACGCATAGCAAGAGGTTGTCCCTCGACAACAGAGCCTCTTCTGTCGCGAGAGGCGGCCCTAAACCGACCACCAATTTCTTTGAAGAAACCAGAACCGCTCCTTTCTCGGCCGCGGTCTTCGTCCTGCGGTGGGCCTACGCCGGGAACCTGGAACTCAGAGGTGTTGCTTCGTTGGAGTATTACGTCTTCCCGGCTCGGAGGCTGCTGCTGGTACGCCTCGGGAGGAAGGTCCTGAGATGTCCGGGGTCCGCCTTGGTCCAGGGGCTGCTGCTGTGGTCCGGCTGCTCTCGAGAAGAGTTCTGGATAACGGCGGGCAGACGAGGGTGGGGTCTCAGAAAATTTCTGTCGAGGGGGCATCTGGACCGTTGGTCGATGTTGATTCGGAACCGGTGTCGGAACGCCTGTCTCTTTGTCAAATCCAAAGTATGGTTGGCGAGGGTCTGAGACCTGTCGACTGCGGCTGGCTGGGAGCAGAGGCTCTGACAGATGCGATTCCTCCAACTTCCAGGGACCTTGGGGTGGGAGATGCTGCACGGGGTTTCCACCGGGACCGTTTTGACCAAGACCGCCCTGTTGCGGCCGCATTGGAGGAGGCTGATTAGGAACGTTCCTCCGATTTTGAAACGGAGCAGGCTCTACCAGTGGCGTCTTCTCAGGATCTTCACCGACGTCAACTTCCGATGAAGCATTAGATGCAGTGCGGCCAAGGGTGGAGGCACCTAGCGTGTCCCCGGCAAGTCCTTGCTGGGAGTCTCGAGTTTGCGCCCCAGTTGGCAGACTGTGGCTCGCCAGGCTGCCTGTTTCCTGCATAGTGACAGCCTCGTGCAGTGACTGCTGCTGCTGCTGCTGCTGATGCTGATGCTGCTGCTGATGCTGATGCTGATGCGGATGATGCTGCGAGGACAGCGTGCTGGGTCCTGCGCCAGTATCAAGAGTGGGCGCCCTTGAGAGGTCATCCATCTCGTCCTCATCCAGAGAGAAGCGTTCCTTTGCTCTTCTTGCATAGTTAAGGCCAAAGGTAGAGCTCCTCCTAATGGGTGGAAGCCCGATGAACGACGAGTTGCGCTGCGGCGACGTCTCTGGCGGAGGCTGTCGAGCATGGACGGCATTGCCCTGAGATACCTGAGGAGCCGGTGGACCAGGAGCAAACGACCGGTCGGGGTCGGGCGGAACCATGCGATACGGCTCTCCGGGAGCCTGCGGCTCTACGACTACCCAATCGTCATCACGATCGTCAGATGGGGCTGCGGGACGGCCATTGGGGACGCTGGAGAGTTTTGAGCGGTCGAGATCGAAGTCACTTTCCTCGAACAAAGGCGTGGCATTTGTGGGATCCCATGTCGGCTGCGTCTTACTGATGGGCCGTGGGACTTGTAGCTGGCCGGCAGCATCGCCGTTGTCATTATCGTCGTCCTGCCGCGTCCTGTGCATGGAATGCGTGTCCGATACGGGCGATACCAGCTCCGATTGGTTGTCTCCGCGAACATTGACCCCATTTGGGGGTGTGCGAGGTTGTGTCTGTGAGGTGGCCCATGGAACACCGTCCTGGTTGGGGAATGTGTCCAGGGGAGACAAGCGCAAAGGTTGAGGAATCTGAGGGGCCGAACTCGAGACAGTCGAGAGGCGTCTGGGTTGGGGTGGGTGGGACTGTGGGCCGGCGTCGCCCTTAGGACCCGATGATCGCGGTCCGAGGCTAAGACCCCATGAGGCTCGGCGATCATTTCTGGCTTTGGATTGAGCCGGCGGCGGTGATGAGGAGGAGGAGGACTCTTCGTTCTGCAAAACAACAAGGCATTAGAAACAGGGCACCTCAAAAGTCATTGTGGAGATTAAAAGCCGTCAAGGGAAATACATGATCGTGAAAAAGAAGTCGTGTCATTCCTTATTCATACACCGGTGCCATCATCCGAGCCAGCCACAGGAAAAAGGGAAATAGAGACATGTGGCTCGTTGCTCGTGGCTCGTGGCCCATGAATCGAGTCGAATCGAGCCGAGTCAGTCATGGCCACGGCCCTGGCCCGTGGGTGCTAATAAAAGAATCGTCCAACCATCAATGAAGAAGAGCAAGATGATGAAGAAGAGGCATGTCCTGCTGTGTAGTGGTCCCGGTAAAGAGGAATGATTAAGGAAATACCTTGTCACCGCCGCGGAGCTTGTTCTTGCCCTTGCTCAGCAGTCCCTTGCCCGCCTTGGCCGCCCCGAGCAAAAGCTCCTTGCCCTTCGCCCCGACTTGACCACTGGAATGCTTGAAATCGCTGGAAGGAGAGTGTGAGCCTCCCGCTGCCATGTTGCCCGTCGATGGGCGGCCGGGCGCACCCGGGTTGACGTTGGGTGAGCTGGCATTGAGATACTGTTGATAGTACGGCTGCTGCGACGCCGACTGCGCGTTCGTGGGAGATCGCTGCGCTGGTGCAACACCAGGAGGTGCCGCTGCAACGGACGTATGGTAAGAGGAGGAGACAGCACCGTGCTCGGGGTGCTGTGATTGCAGACCCGTGATCCAGGTGTTCAAACCCGAATCCATGGCAGCAAACTGCGCTCGCGTCTCGTTGTACTTGGCGATTCTGTCCGCGGCGCTCGGCAAGTCAAGAATTTCTCTAAATGACAATAACTTCTGGGCCGGCTGCGTTGGCAGTTGCTGCTGTTGTGTGGTAGAGCTCTCTGTCTCCAGAGGCGTCGATGAAGCAGGCTCCGCCAAAGCCGGGTGACCGCCAGGCGAAGGAAGGGGTGACGTCTGGTTCGAGGAGGAGACCTGGAGGGGTCGTTTCTCGTCGGCAAGCGATAGACGCCGCGGCTCGACAAGACGCTTCGGTTCTGGCTCGGTCGTGAAGGAAGGGGGTCTGTCGGATGCCGCTGAGATCGGAGACGGTGGCTCAGGCACACCGGTCTCCTGCTTTTCCTTAGGCAGGGTGCTGACTTGCGAGACCTGGTGGGACACCAAGGCCGCGTTGTCCAGAGTGCCCGTGTTGGCGTTCTGCGCGAGTCTCGACGGGAGCTCACTAGTGGCACTTGGTGGCGGCTTGTCGTCATCCCTCACAACATCTCTAGGCTCTTCGACGGTAGGAGTTGGGCCTGGAGATTGCTGAGATGGGGGACCACCACCGGCATCAATGGCAAAGCTCGGGGAGGGGCCATCTACATTTCCCTGCTCCGTAGTCTGTGGCTTGTCCTCACTGTTGCCCTCCCAAGAGAAACGACGAGGAAGGACATCAAACTGAGGGGTCTCGGCCGGTTGATCAACGGGATCCCGTCGAGGACTACGGGGGCTCAGCGGCGGAATGTCCGACATCTCGCGGGGTGATGACAGCATGGTTTCGTCAGTAGTCGGAATCGTGGGAACTGGTTCAGACTCGTGCGGCTTGCCATGCGATGGCCTGTCGTCAGGACCCGACCAGTAGTCGTCGTATACGCCATGGAGATACGTGCTTTCCCGGCCGGCTTGGGGTAAGGCTGAAAGAGCATCTTTGCTGTCCCCTGGCACGTTGTTATCGTGAGTTGGGCGGACGGGGCTCAAAGTTCGAATGATCTCTTCTCTCAACTTATCGCTTTCCTTGATGGGCGAGGGGGAGTTAATGGTACTCAGAGTGGACTCCCTCTGCAGCCGGTCTGGGGCAACAAAGTCTTCAGGGGGCTCATTGGCGGCCCGTGTTTGCAGAGGCGCTGGCGCAGAGGACCCCTGGGGCTCCTCAGCTGCTCGCGCGTGAGAGACGGAAGGATCAGTCGCACCGGGGCTGACATCACGCTGGGCGTGCTCTTCAGACGGTGCTCCCGGCAGAGGGACTCTGATGGACTGACGGTCTTTCACGATGACGGAGCCGGCAGCAACGGGGGTCACATCCTCGCTATCAGACACAGGCGAGATGTCCGATCGTGCGTTCGGTACGCTCCGCGCGGATTCGAGAGGGTTCTTGATTTCCCCCTCAGCCGCAGGCGTTGCAGTTTCTGTGACCCACCCGCCGGGGAAAGAAGGCCGTTTTTGTTCCGCGCGCTCCGGTCGAGACGATTCGCGATTTTCGGTTTCAGCTGGCGACGTCTTTGATTCCAAGCTAGGCGTATTCTCTGTCAAGACGCTCTCTTCCTTGGGCGACTGCTCGCCAGTGGGTTGCGTCGGTGACTCTGTCTCACCAACGCCCAGAACTGTGGTTGTATCAACTCCCGGGGGCGTAGCTGAGCGATCCATAGCGGGCGGGTTTGGCGAATGCACAGTCGGCAGTTGAGGGGATGGCTCACTCTCCTCTCGCAGTGTTGGGACGGGAGGGGCGTCAGAAAGCGGAGGCGGTCTCGAAAAGAAGTCGTCGCCGAACATGGACATGCGTGCCAGGTCGGGAAGCTGAGGGCTCGTGGAGAAGCGTCGGGGTTCCTCCTGAGGCCCAGGAGAGCTGCTGCCGAACTGTTCGGCAGCGGAGGTTGGGGGGCTGGACTCGTATCGATCAGAAGGGAGTTTTGCCTGCGGCTCGGCAATCACAGCGGTGCCGGTGTTGAAAGAACCGGACAGTTGGGGCTGCTCAACAGGTGCAGGTGCTGGTGGAGGAGGAGATGCAGATACAGCAGAGGGCCCGGGAGCCGGAGCCTGTTGCACTTGCCCTTGATCAAACTGCGGTTGAGAAGGAGTGTGGCCGAATCCATAGTCGCTCTTGCCCTCGATCACAGTCTCCTGGGGCGTTCCACCGCGGGGGGTGCTGCCTAGACTGCCTCTGCCGCCAGTCGGGCCCTCAAACTGGTTCTGGGAATGCGCTCCTGGCGTTGAAGAAGTTTGCTCTGCGACCACGTCCCTGCCCGAATCACCAATAGCAGGGGGGGATGGCTGAGGGTCCTCTGCGATTCGATTCTCTTCCGAGCGGCGGTAGATTTCCGACGGCAACGCCGCCTGCTGCTGCTGTGCAGTATCGCGGTCGTACTGGCCGATACTACTCTTGCGCGGGGGGAACCCCGACGGCTCCGAAGCAGCGATGGGTACAGCAGCGCCGCCAGAGCTTGCGGATTGTGGCGAGACGAGCTGGCCTGTGCCCTGACTGTAGACCGACGAGGATGGCTCAGGGACCACGGGCGACTTGATGTCGCTGGGAGTCTGGGTGGACGGCGGCGCCGTCACCTGTGGCTGCTGCTGCTGCTGCTGCTGCTGTTCTGGCTGCGATTGCGACTGCCCCTGCGACAAGGCTGGCTGGGTCTGAATGTGCAAGCTAGGCTGAGGCCCAGAAGCATAGCGAGAGCCGACTTGGGGCATCGGGGGAGGCTGGTTCCAGGTCTGGCTGGACAAGCTCGTCTGGCGTGATCCAGTCGGTCGCAGAGGCGGCACAGGCACCGGCTCGGGTTCGTCGCCGTAGTCGTCGCCTCCCCAGTCGTCGCCATCATAGTTCTGTGTCTTGGCCTCGACCCATTTCCTCGTCTTTGTTCGATTCACGTTGGCGCGGTAGGGAGCGCTTGTCGGCGTTTCGGGGCTCCTGGAAAGGGAGGTGTCAGAGAGGTTCAAGCTACGACCAGGTGCCGCCACGACACGAGGGCGTGCGGCGATCGGACGATCGTGCAGCAGCACAGCGCAGGGCAAAGAGACTCACAAGGGACTATTGGCCCTGTGATAGGGGTTCTGGTACGAGCCGTCCATCCCGTCGACGTTTGGTGGACGAGATGCTCTATCTCCTCATTCTTGTCGAAAGGCGCAGAGGGCGATCGATCGACGTAGTCAAACGACCGCGCGAAGCGAGTGGGAGAGATTCTCTCGAGTGCAGAGGCGGACGACTTCTCCGATACGAGAAGGTGAGGTTGAGTGAGATGACAATACGTTCAGAAGGAAAAATGCGCAATCAAGATGGATGCTGCAAGCGGCAGGCGGATGAATTGGAGAGAGGAAGTGGTCTTCAACACGAGGATCAGAGATCTCTAGGTTGGGTTACGTACGACGGCGCCGAACAGGCAGTGGTTCGTCGCCTTCTCGCCCCAGAACGGGACTGCTGGGCTTCGCAAGACTCGGCAGCGAGACGAGCTAGGCACGCTAAAATGGGGGGCTTGACAGATGAGCTGGGGCTGTTGGGTGCTATTCTTGTTGTTGTGATTACGGCGGTCGGCGCGGGCATGGGTGGTGGGCAGTGGGCATGCCTGGCTGGCCGTTGGGGATCCAAGTCACTGGACTACGTATCTTTGCGGGCTCAGGTACCTCTGAAAAGGGCCAGCATCCTGGTCTCTTTGCCTGCCAACTGCGTAAGGAGGATCAGATCGGCATGGGGACGCTGTAATTAAACCATCGCTAAGGGGGCGGAGCTCTGACGAGTGCCAGCTCCAACGCATCTGGCGTGGCGCAGCTTACGTCTCGCGGCGGCTCACTGGCCTTGTACCGTGGTCTTGGAGCTCACGAGACGCATTGCCGTCGTAGGAGAGCCAACCAACAGGTGAACACTGGCCGTTGGGTCGTACTGGGGATCAAGGGAGGTAGCAGGACGTGGAAATGCCGGAGCTTCAGACAATATTGCGAAAGCTCCACAGATTCGAGTCCCGAAGCTCGTCTTCCAACTCCAGCCACAGAGTCTGTGCCATCGAATATGACGGGATCCAATATGATCCGATGAATGACCTGCGTCTTAGGTAATCGTGCATGCACGCGCCACAGGCCCCGCACCGCCAGAGAAACAAGGAGTTCGGGCCTGTGGGAGAGCCCGGGCGCGGAATGAGCCAGCAGAAACACCACGTTTGCGGGAGGAGCCAGATGTCCAGCCAAGGCACCAATCCAATCGCGCACTGCATTCTGGCCCCTGCCTCCCCTCTACGCTTCTACCCTCTGGCCCTTACGCGGCCACGACCCAACCTTTCGCCCGCGAGCATACCCTCAAGCGACTTCGATTCAGCCCACGATCCTTCATTGCGCTCTTCGACACTTGTCGCCGATTTTTAACTTTGCCGCTACTCGCCCCGTGTCACCAGGCCACGTCGCCCCACCATTCGATATACCCCTTTCCTTCCACGTATCAATTCGACGACTCGGCACCTAGGACTCGAACCAGACATCCGTCGCGAACGAGGATCCCAGTCACCAAAACAAGCGAACTCTTCTCAATAGGATTAATCGCGGTCGAGCCCGCGTCGACAAGCGCCCCGTCAGACGAACGACCGAACACGACCCAAGGCCGCCCTGCGACCGCAAGCCATTTCGCCACCATGGCCGTCGCATCGATTCAGGATCGGACCTCTGAGTTCAAGTCGGTCCTCGCACAGGCGCAACGTCGCCAGGCCTCGAACAAGGTCGGCGCGCAGCGCAGGTCTCTGTTGACCGACCAACAAAAAGCCGCCGCCAACGGCGATGGACGACCCAGGAGATCCGACTTTGCACGCCAGGCGGCGCAAATCGGCAGGAGCATCACGGGCACCATGGGAAAGCTGGAGAAGCTCGCGACCTGTAAGTAGCCGCAGTGGCTGCCGCGCTGGCGGGTGACTGCCCATGCGAAGCGGCGCGACGAGGTTGTTTTACTGACATGTGTGTTGCGCTGCAGTGGCCCGCCGACGAACCCTCTTCGACGACAGGCCCGTCGAGATCAACGAGCTCACCTTTATCATCAAGCAGGACCTATCTTCCATCAACCAGCAGATCTCGCAGCTTCAGGCGCTGACGAGGAACCAACATCCCAAGGCCGACCAGGAAGGCGAGCACAACAAGAACGTCGTGTTCCTGCTGCAGGGCAAACTCACGGACGTGTCGGCAAACTTCAAGGACGTGCTGGAGGAGCGCACCAAGAACATCCAGGCGTCGCGGTCGAGAACGGACAACTTCATCTCCTCAGTGGGGCAGCACACACAGCCGCCCCTGCAGCAATCCGCCTCGCCGCTGTACGGCACGCCGAACAGGGGGACGCCGCGTCCCCGGGAGCCGATCTGCTCTCGCTGAACCCGGCGAGCGACCAGCAGTTGCTCATGATGGAGGAGGCGCAGCCGCAGAACAGCTACATCAACCAGAGGGGCGAGGCCATCGAGGCTATCGAGAAGACGATCGGCGAGCTGGGCAGCATCTTCGGACAGTTGGCGACCATGGTGTCGGAGCAGAGTGAGATGATACAGAGAATCGACGCCAACACGGAGGATGTGGTGGACAACGTCGAGGGCGCGCAAAAAGGTATGGCACTCCGGGCCGTCTTCATTCAGGGTCATCTCGCTAACGTGGGGTGTAGAGCTTCTCAAGTACTGGGGGCGCGTATCGAGCAATCGCTGGCTCGTCGCAAGTAAGTTGGCTGTGGCTCCGTCTTGGTCGGACCTGTGAACGTGGGGTGCTAATCGGTCTCGCGACAGAAATGTTCGGCGTGCTCATGATTTTCTTCCTGTAAGTCGGATGCCATGGTGTCCTCCTCTCTTGACCATTTTGAACGACACTAACTCGACCGCAGTCTCTGGGTTCTTGTTGCCGGTTGAGAGCGCGCCAGGTCGCGCGCGGAGTTTGTTCCTTTTGTACTACCAGCATTGTCCAGTCGCACCCTCGCGAGCGCCGTTTTCGGGTAGAGGCTGTTCGTTATAGATGTCATAATCAAGCCAGGCGCACGTCGAGTGCGTTTGCCTCTTTCTTCAAGACTTTGGAGGCCTTGTTACCAACAGAAGCAGCATTTGATCTATCCTCCCCTCCGATTGTGACATGGTCTAAACAAAGTGAAGGAGGGTAGCAGGAGCTACCCAGGATGGCCATCACGATTTGTAGAGGGGATATAACGAAACGAGCATCAGAAGATATGAGCCGCGGGAGATGAAGGGAGCACGTTGGCTACTGATATACTCACCTAAGCAGTCGTGCACAACGTTTATGGGCTCTTCATCTCGCCCCGGCTAGTTGGGACTGCCGCTCTTATTAGGTTGGAAACGGATGTATAAGGCGAGGAGCTTCTGGGAAGTCGATCGTGGTGAATCAAGGATTATATTAGCAACATCTTGAGCCCAATGTAGGTTAGCCCGTTTGAGTAATTATAACAGCCGTTGGCGAGGTTCGAGTGTGACTTGGTGAGAGTCAAAGACTGAATTGACATCGGGTCTGAGCCGATGGTCATCAGGCGAAAGCGGTTTGGCATCCCCCGACGCCGCTTGAGGAGCAGGACTAGTCATAGCACTGGCAGTGTTGCCTCTACTTTGGAGCTCACTACTCGTGAAGGGTTTGGTGTCCGAATCTGGGAGTGTTGTGGGCATTGGAGGAGAGAGAGTTGAGGTGCAACACCCGCCTTCTCGCGAGGGGTCAGGGGAAAGCAGGGCGGCCGCCGGACAGGCCTCATATTATGGCTAGGTACCTCAGCATCCGCTTCCAGGGCTCCCACCTATCCTACTAGCGACCATTGATCGCCTCAACCATCTCGCCGTCCTAAGGTCTGGTCGGCACGCCCTACAGCCCTCCACGACGATTGAGAAGATTGGAACAAGGTCTTTCCTGGGAGGTGGAATCGGTTGAGATTTATCCAGCCTGCTTGACCACTCGGCTATTCCGAAAGATTGCTATGAGAAAAAAATGTATGGTCAAGGAGCTGGGCGATCTGACTTCGTCTCGTAGGCTCTGTCGTAACCATCCTCCGAATGAGATCAAGGAACAGCTCGCTCCCAGGATCCGAGTTTGGTCGACGAGACTCCCATGCCTGCTCCGTATCAAAGACGGGCAATATAGGATGTTTCCAGCTCTTGGTACTCTCGCAAAACGCCTCTAAGTCCCAAAACTCGTTCCAGTCTTTCGGCGGTGCCCCGCCTAGCCGTAAAGCTTGGTGAAACTGATGTTGGAAATCACCTTGGGCTATAAAGAGCGGGCATCCTGTCTGGATCTGGTATGCCTTCCCGGCTGATTGAATACATGTTTTACGTGATATTGGGCAGAATAACTTACAATACACCCGATTGCCCAAATGTCAGCTTCTTTGCTCCAGATAGATCCGATCTTTCGATCGGATAATGTATACATATAGACCTCAGGCGGTCGAATCGTAGGCGGAGCAGCACCCGGTAGGTCTTTGGCGATTTGATCTGCCCAGGAGGCTAACAAAGACTTATGAGTACACTGGCTGTATGATTCACGTGGGGTATCGGCTGACCTCTTCCAAAATCCAAGATCTTCAAACAGGTTTCCTCGCTTGGGGTGGAACAGTGCCGGTCTCGAAGGAATGCTCCTAATGAGACGCTTTCGGCAACGTAACTCGGTATCGAGTCTCTTGGAAATAATGGATCACGTGGCACCACTGTTACTACAGCAGGGTCTGCAAAATAATCTGCTATCGTTCCTTCATCAAACTGCTGTAATTGCGGTATTGCGATGCTGAAGTTGGCATAATGAGGGTCTATAAATCAGTTGTTAGCTTTAAACCCGTGATCACCCATGTTTGAAGTTGTGTCTTTGAGCTGAGCCTTACCTCCATGTACCAGTCCCTCGTTGTGCAAAAAATCAAACCCTCTCAATACCTGTTCAATCGCCTTGTGAGGGGCGCATTCCTGTTTGATAGATATGCTATCGAGGGGCAGAACGACTTCCATTGCCAGACATTCATGAAATCCATTCGGACCCTGTATCGTAAACATGTCATACACTTCGATAATGCTATTGTAGCCTGGCTTTCCGCGTCCAGTCTGGTGAATCTGACAAAGAATCCGCGTCTCGTTACTCTGGATGAGTTCGTTGGATCCACGGCAGACTTTAAGAGCAACATATCGTCTATCAATCGATGGTTCACCGTTAGGGGGTGCTTGCGATCTTCACGCCAAGCAAGACTCACTTCTCGCTGAGATCACGCGCTAGCCAAACGGTGGAAAATGCCCCAAACCCAAGCTTCTGCGCGATCCGGTATCTTGGCTGCTTCGCGTTGTCATTCATACAACTGCCACGCTTTGGAAGGATATCGCCCAGAATGATGGGGTGGAGTCCCCCAGGTTTGTATTTGGCTAGGTCTTCAACACCAATGCCATCCCCATTGTAGAAGAAGAGATCTTGCTGCGTAGGCGGCATAAGGGCAGAGGGATGGGTGATAGAACCACGGCGGCACATCCGCTCTAGACCGTATGAGGAAATGAGGTTGACAGGGAGGCACAGCGGCTTGCTTCGTCTTTGAAGTGCGCAGAGCAGTCGACGTCATGGCAAGTGGGTCCCCTCCCACCGCGGAGCCTATGGCGCGGGTCGCGATGGTCAGGCCGGCCCAGACAACTTCAATGTATCCATCGCATCGAATATCACATCTTCAACGCCTCAACGCCCCGAGGTAGCCACACAATGGCGTCCCACGCCCTACACGAGCAGGCCTCCCAAGAGACGCTCGTGTCCCTGATGCAGCTCGACCCGGCGCCCATAGAGTCCCCCTACGCCGAGGACCCAGACGAAAAGGACCTTCCGCCAATACCACACGACACGGACGCCGACGCCGAAACCACCACAAAGTCAACGACAGCCGGCTCAGCGACGCCCCTCGGCCTCAGCCGCAGCAGCACCCACGGCTCCATCTACTACCGTGCGTCCCTCTCGATTCCTCTGATCGCCTCCCCCGGCTAACACCTCCAGTCACCCGCATCCAGAAGTACTCGTCGTACCTCATCCCCGTCTTCGCGACCATCCACCTCGCCAACACGTCCCTCATCCCCCTCCTCACCCGCTCCGTCCCCGCCTCCGAGACCTACCTGCTCCAGTCCCGCGAGCTCTACCAGACGACCCTCACCGAGCCACTTCTCGTCGTCCTCCCCATAGCCGCCCATGTCGCGTCCGGCCTCGCCCTGCGCCTCCTGCGCCGCGCCCAGAACCTCGCCCGCTACGGCGGCAGCACCCCGGGCATGTACGCCCTCGCCCGCTCCCGCACAAGCTCGCCCTCCTCGCGCGAGCCCCACGGCCACGGCCTCGGCCAGGGCAAGGCCGCCGCCCTGCGCATCTGGCCCCCGCTCAGCTGGATCGCCGTCTCGGGCTACCTCCTCGCCGCGCCCCTCGCCATCCACGTTGCCGCCAACCGCCTCCTCCCCCTCCTCGTCGAGGGGGTCGCCTCAACCCCGGAAGGGAGGGAGGACCCCTCGATGACTCTTCGCACGCCTTGATCGTCACCCACCGGCCGTCACACACCGTCTGGGGCCGCGGCCGCGCTGGGCCCGCATCGCCCCCGCCGTCCATGGGCTGGGCGCGGCGGCCGGACCCCCCGCGTCGAGGACAAGGCGGTGCGCCGCCGCAGGCGGAGGACGTGGTGGGGCGTCCAGGCTGCCGTCGTCGCCGTCGCCGCGCTGTGGGCCGCCGGCGGGCTGGGCGTCGTGGCGCGCGGCGGCCTGACGCACGGTTGGGTCGGTAAGGTTTACGACGGAATCTTGGAGGCGCTGCCCTTCTAAAGTTGTGATTTGCTCTGCTCCTGGGATGCGGTGGCCGATGAGAGAGCTTGAACGAACCTTCACCGAATGCCGGGTCCCAGGGCGTGGAGGGGCTCGTGTGTACGAAGAAAAGATACGGAAAATGTCACGATACTGTATACTACCCTGAGCATTGCATCCAGCATCTGGCTGCGTCTTGCAACTACGCCGCTGTACACGATAAATATACCAGACTTGTTCAATATCATTCACAGACTGGCAGCGAACCCTCTTTCTAGTCTGGTGTATTCAAGCGGTCGAGTGATGTGGAAGACTCGAATATCCCTACTGTAGAAATACATGCGGCGCTGGTCGTCTTCCCTTCGCTTCATCAAACAAAACAGGGCAGCGCTTGTCGCCCTTTGCGATGGCCTCCGCAAACCAACTGCTGTCAGCCCTCCTTTCCGTCCCCTGTCTTTTACACCAACGACGTGGAGGTCGGTATCGGCCGCTAACGACGCCCCCTGACGGCCCCAGCACAAGGCCCTCCGCCCCCAAAGTTGTCCTCGCTGTCCCTGGCGCCCGCGAACACAATGTCTGGCTTGCCCCCAGGGCACTTGTCGTCCTTGTCGGGACCGCTGTATCCGTATATGATGTTGCATGGCGGCACACTTCCGGGATCGTCCTCGCGGCCCGGCATGTACAGCCACCCGTTACAGCCCTCCTTGGTGGACCGATGACACTGTTCGCAGCAGTCCTCGGCGTTGTCGGCATCGCTGAGCTTGAACTTCCAGCCGACCTCGCCGGCGATGCCTATCCAGTTGACGTCGGTCCTGAAGTCGGAAGACTTGCACTCGGGAACCTGCCCCCCCGGCTCGTCAGCATGGCTAGCGGAAGAGCCCGTGTGCGAAGCATGCGGGCTCGCGGAAGCACTCACTGGACTCGAAGTAGACGTGGTGGTTGTGGCTGGCGAGGCGAACGAAGAGTCAGCTGTCGTAGCGTGCGAGACTGCAGTGGAAGGTGCCGCGACAGGTGTGCTATTGTCTGCGCTTCCACCACCGCCACGGTGCCGCAGAAGGACTACCGGAACGACGACGGCGACGAGAATCAGAACAAGAAGAGGGATCAGAAACCTCCGAGAACAGAGACGACTGTTCCGGATGCGCGTCAACCAAGGCAGGTGCTCTGGCACCGGCGGCTTGTTCTCCGAGGCCGAAGGAGGACGGACATCTGCCTCGACGTCCACGGCACCGTCCAGACTCTTCATGCCCTGAGCGGGCACGACCTCGGGGGCCTGGTCGACGGAGATCTGGGGCGCGGCGTTTGCATCGTATTCCGCCCAGTCTGTTCCGCTCTCACGTTGTTGCTGCCGTGGCAGCTGCTCCTGGCCCTGGGGCTCTTGGTCGGCCGGCATACTGGTAAGCTTGCTTGCGGTTGCCAACATGGAGCTGGAGGAGCCGGGGATGGAAGCTCTAGATAGAAAACTGTCTTCGGTTTTTGTTCTGGCGAGTATAGTAGGGTTCCGTTCTGGAAAGGAAACAAACGGTGGAGTGTTATGGATAGGCAGCTACGAAGTGATACCGGTGAGGCTTTAGTATGGTGGTGGTGAATGTTGAGAAGTTTGCACCTGGTGTTTGCCGGACCTCTGTAGTAGCCAGCCTGGTGTAGGCGTCGACGAGCCGGCAGTAATGTCAAAAAGGGCGAAAGATGCAACGGTAATAGTCAAGTAGGCGAGAAAGGGTCTGCTTGAGGGATCCCAGGAGAAGACTGGAAGGGGTGCACCGGGCCATAGGCGTGGATTCCAGAGAAAGAGCTTGAGGTGATGCAGAGCAGCTGCCATTACCGTGCCCACTGCAGGTGCCAGTGCAGATGCAGGTCACCTTGTGGACTATGAGGCAGGCACGTTGCCGGGCGAGCATTCGTCATGATACCGGGCAGGCGCAGGCACAGCCAAGGAGGGCACTGAAAACCCATCTCGTTACCCGCACGCAGCAAACATCCCCAGCCAAACATGTCTGTCAGCCAGCCTGCCCTACTGGGTACATCTTTGCAATCCCTAAACGGGCATCCGCTCGTTTCCGCAGAGCAGGCATCGGGCCGTCAAACTCATCTCATTACCTACACGGCAGAGACCTAGGGGCGTCAAACGGAACGGTTACAGCCCACCTATCGTTCCCACCCTGGATGGTGTAGCCTCCGGTCTCGCCCCTTTTCGTCCGACGTACCGGCATGAGAAAGGGATAAGAAGATAGGGGACTTCATCAGCAGTGTGCTAATCAATATCCCATCTACAGATCGACACGTATTGTACGTCGATCCAGAAGGTGAAAGGATATTGGCCCCTTCATTAAGAGAGCAGCAGTTGTTGGATCACATCACCCCCCACCCCTGCCGCTCAGTCAGCCGGCGTTTCTCATGGTGACACAAGCGGGATCTCGAGACACAGGGGGTGGGATCGCACTCGTGTGAATCTCATCGTCTATACACGTCGTCTACAGCGTCTATATGCCTGCAGGCCTCGCTAAACAACGAATCCTTCCCTCTCAGCCCAGGGATCACATCCCCTCCCTGAACCCTTCATGCATCACTCATTAGGCATCGTAGTCCCTCAAGCAAGGGTCTTAGCATCGCCCTCCTTCAGCTTGCCAGCGTCGACCAGGCGCTTGACCTCGGCGCTCCACACGCTCTTGATCTCGCCAGCGACGGTGAGGCCGTTCAGCTTGCCGGCCAGAGCGGCCATCTCGTCGGGGTCGATCTTGCCCTGCACGAGGTCCACGTCGCCGAGCACCAGGTCGACGTCGGTGGCGGACGGCTCGCCCGCCGCAAAGTAGTTGGCATCCTTGACGGATCCCTTGAGGACACGCTTGTTCTTCTTGACGGCGTTCTTGGCAGCCTCCTTGTTCTTCTTGGCCGACTCGCGGTCCGCCTTGGCGGCCGCCTCAGCATCCCGAACGGCCTGCTCCTCGGCGTCCTTCTTGGCCTTGGCGTCCTCGATGGCCTTCTTCTCGGCGGCCTCCTTGTCAGCCTTCTTCTTGTTCTTGGCGGCGTTGGCCTCCTGGCGGAAGCGCTTGATGCGCTCATCGCCTGCCGACGCGTCGTCGAGCAGCTTGCGGAGGCGGGCGTTGTCCTCGACCTTCTTCTTCTTGCGCGCGTTGGCGTTCTTGCGCTCCACGTGACGCTTCTGGTCGCGGTTCTCGTTGTCGTCGGGGACGTCCTCGTCGAGGTACTCGAACGTGCGCCAGCTGTCGAAGCTGTACCAGAAGTTGTAGAATGTCTCCACCTCCTCCTGGCTCGCCTTCTCGCCGCCGAAGCTCGGCACCGGCTGCTCCTTGGAGAAGCGGCCCTCGGCCTTGAAGACATTGCTCCAGAGCTTGTAGTAGTTGCCCTTGGCGAGCTGCTTCTTCGTGGGCGGCTCCACGTCGGCCTTCTCGTCGACGGAGTCGAACTGACGGCGCTTGATGGGGTCCATCAGCACCTCGTTGGCCTTCTGCAGGCACTTGAAGAAGTTGTCGTCCTCCGTGATGCCGGCCGCAGCCTTCTTGTCGGGGTGGTGCTTGAGAACCTTCTTGCGGTGGGCACGCTTGATCTGGTCCTCCGTGGCCCTCCAGCGGTACTTGGAGATGCCAAGAACCTGGTAGTGGTCCTGGTTCTGTGGTGATAATTCTTGTCAGACAGTTGCTCTCGGATTCCTTGCTGCTCGATAAATCCCATGCCAAAACGTACCTTCCAGTCCTTGGCGTCACGGTTGAGGTCCATGGGGTCCTCAGCCTCGCTGATCTCGCCGAGGTCCTCCGTCTCGACATTCTTCGCGGCCTCCTGAGCCTGGATGCGGTCATCCTCGGAGAAGGTGCGCTTGTGACGGGCGCGGCGGGCGTGCGCAAGGAAGTGCGGGCCAACGGGCTCGATGGTGCGCTGGGTGGCGGCGGACAGCTGGCCGATGGCCTGGAAGTCCTTCTCGGCGGTCCAGCCCTCGGTGAGGGCCGGCAGCGGCTGCGCGACAACAGTTGCGGAAGCCATTGTGGATGATGGTAGTGGTGGGTTGGCGGTTGAATCGGGGAAAGAGACTCGCCTGCCATGAGCTGGGGGGAAGTTTTCCTCTCAAAAATTTTAGTGGGGGTGCACGGGGAAGAACCAGTAGACCGATGATGCTGTTTACATGCATACTCAACAAGTCCAACGCCGTGACAATCAAGGGGCTTTGTTTCTACATTCAAGACCTCCATGATACATTCGTAGAGGAGAGAACTGTGTTGGTATCGAATGAGTAAGTGTATTCTTCTTGGGCGCTCGATGTGACTGTCTTCCATACGTGGTCGAGAGCCCGCAGTGAGTAGAGGATGAGTTGATTTCAAAGTGCCCAGCTAGCTCTTACAAGATGCATGTTTCAGATGCCAATTGCCAGAGACAATATTCCATTCACAAAATGTTCAAGCCGGCAACAAATCTATAAAAATCTGCTGCCCCTTGTGTATGTTGCCAGCCAAGCAACATTGTCAAGAAAAAGATAACACATTGATGCCATGGACAAAAGGTAATGGTCAGTATGAGGGTCGAACTCATGACCTTGGCATTATTAGTACCACGCTCTAACCAACTGAGCTAACCGACCATTGGTTATTCAAGTTGTACTCGGTTGGAAGCAGGCTTGGGCGGATAGTTTATGTAGCCATCAATTCCCAGTGGTGTGGATTCTACCAGCAGTTTACCATGTCTGCTTTCCGATGACACCCAAAAGCAGCTGATGTTTCGAGCGACAAGACGCACAAGGTACAAATACGGCGGGCCGGGCTGCATGTTGAACGGGGAAATCGAAGGTACGTACGGTTGTCGCTTCGTCGTGGACAGGGACGAAATCGAACCACGTGATTGCTTACCATATGCTCAAGCGCGCCACAGCCCGTCGCCACTTTGCGGTCCGTCCTCGCATTCGGTCTCGAATCAGCAGCTCGCAAAAGTTCAGCAACTTTCCACTACATCCCGACAGCAGACATGACGGCCCTCGTAGCATACAGGAACCTCTGGCGCGCCGCTAACATCGCCTTCCACGGTATGCACCGCTTCAATGGCTCCTTCTGGCCAACTTGCGCTGACCCATTCGGCCACAGGCGATGCTCCGGTCCTTGCGGCCGCCCGGCAGCAGATCCGCGACAACTTTCGGGAGAAGTCAACCCTGCCCGCGAACGACCCCACGATCCAGCCCATGATCCAGAAGGCTGAGGAGGTGGCCAAGTTTTTGAGGCACAACCTGGTTCAGGGCCAGCAGCAGGGCGAAGACAGTTTCAGTGAGTGGAGGACATCATCGAAGCCGCATGGGCCTTCCTAATTTTCGCGCCACAGAGCTACGGATACACAAGGACACCGAGAGGGGCGACAACGACTCGATCAAAACGGCAGGGAGTGGCAAGGCGTCTGGCGGTTGCTGTCAAGGTTGAAAACTGTACCAAAAGGGTGGGGGTTGATCCCCATAATGCTGTATAACAGACAATGATACCCTGTAAAACGATACCACGAATACTCAACTCATCTAAGCAATGAGGCTGTCTTCCGACCTGGCCCTGGCCCTGCCGCGCTTTGACTCCGAACTCCGCCTGTGTCCTGCTTTGTCTTTTCACCAACCCGACATGGTCTACTCGCCCGCCAGACTGGCATACTGCGGACCGTCGTCGGCTCCCGGCGGTGGCGCGGCAACTGCGGCGTTCGCGCTGCTGCCCTCGCCTCCGCCTTCGCTCTGGCCGGAGGTGAGCTGCTTCTGGCCGCCTCGCTGTCCACCAGCTCTCGCAGTACCCTGGCCGCGACGACCGTCCCTGAGCATCTGCCCTCGCTCTTCCTTGTCCATAGTGCCAATGGCCTTGGGCACGCCCCATCGCACCCTGAGAGGGCAACCTGCGATTACCGCCCGTCCCTTGCACTCCGCCGCAGCCTTCTCGGCAGCCTCCCTCGTCTCGTAGTTGACAAAGGCGCAGTGTGACATGTGTGAACAGATCAGGCTCTTGAGTTTGCCGTGAACCTTGAAGAAGTCCCTGATCTTGTGCTCTGGCAGGTCGTCCTCGACACCCGTGACAAACAGTGACATGATGTTCCTGTCCTGTGGGGGCACCCAGTCCTGCGGGCCGGGGGGCAGCTGCGCGGCGCTGGGGAACGCCTGTTTCGCCCTGCCTCCGGGCCGGGCGCCCGCCGCCGCCGCGGCTCTCGAATCCCGCGTCCGGATCGGGCCCGCACCGCCCACGCCGGCGCCCACCGCAGGATCCCCACCCCTTGCGGATCCCTCCTGACCCTCCGCGTCCGCGCCCTCGATGGCCTTGCCCTTCCTGAAGTACGGTTTGCTGGCGGCCAGTCGGCGCAAGAGCTCGCGAGCCTTTTCGTCCGTCTTCTCATACTCTTCGACGCCCGCACGCCCTTCCTCGATCGCTTGCTCGTTATTCTGCGCAAAGTACTCCCTGTTGATGTCGGAGGAGGGGCCAGGCGCCACCATCTTCAGGGCGGCATCTCGGACGACGATCGGGAGGCCGAAGGAGAGATCGAGCATGCACGTCTGGCAGCAGTTCTTGAGTCGCGCGCACGTCAGGCAGATGTTTGTCCTCTTCTTGCGACCATGCGCGCGGTCGGCGCTCCAGCTGAAGACTGTAAAAGGTCGCGTACACTGTCGAAGGGTTATCAGCAAACTGCAACTTGGTGGAGCCTGAAGAGATGACCTACCAGCTTGCATTCGGCACCATAATCCTCCTTCAGCATCTTGACGTAGGGATTGTCGGGAAGGCAGCTTTCGCACACGGATGGAAAGTCGGTTGACTCCCAACCGGAGCGGTTGAGGTCCTGTTTGATCTGGGGAGGCATGGCGGGCTCGGTAGGGTTTTTTTCCGAGGTGATATGCCAAGATTCGAGCCGAAGAGGTGATATACGCAGTGTCGTCGGGAGCGTGTTGTCTATGTGATGCGACGAGCTTGCGTAGGGTGGCTGGTGAAGGTGGGTGGTCAGGCAACCTGACGCAAATGGGAAATTCTTAGACTATCTGCTCAGCCCTGCTAGATGTCGGATCGCCCCTCAAGATTGTCTGCTATCTAATCACGCTGTGTCGCACGTGAGAGCGCATCGCAATGTGCTGACTCAGCAGTCTGTCGCTCGCCACGCCAACGTCCTGACGCGGCTAGCCACACGCATCACATGCATCCAATGCGAAAGTCCAATCGAATTCGTATTCGCGTTGGGAAAGAGCCAGGACCCCTTTTCGCGGTCTAGACAGGCGATGCGCTCACCGCCTGCCTGAGCAGTCGAGTCAGCCCCGCAATTGGCCAATCATGGGTTTTCATGCGCATGCCATAGGCAGATTGGCAGATTGGGGTGCGGGTGGGAACCTTTCCCCGTCTCGCTCCTGAGAGTTCCCCGAAATTTGAGAACGCCCGCGCTCTTAGTCGAGGACAATCTCAAATAAAAGCTCTGTCCCTCCTTTAGGTTCACCACGACGTGCACCGTTTTGCCCCTCTCCATTATCTCCATTCAACCTCGTCCCTGTCACCTCTTAGTTCAACACTTGCCATCGCAAGCCACTTTTGCCGACTTCCCGTCAACCCTTCACTTCAACATGGCCCCTTCCACGACTTCCAACCTCGAGCGCGAGGACCACAAGCGTGATGCCGACTTCAACAAGGCGCTGCACGGCAAGTCCGCGCAGGCCAAGGGTGGCATCGCCGCCATGTTCAGCAAGGGCGGCGACGCCAAGAAGGCTGCCGTCGACGAGTACTTCAAGCACTGGGACAACCAGGCGGCCAAGGACGAGACTCCTGAGCAGAGGGCTGTACGTCCGCACCTGAACACCATCAACCCCTGATGCGCAAAACGAAATACTAATAACAGGACAGGCCCGCCAAGCCGAGTACGCTACCCTGACGAGACAGTAAGTCATGCTGCCCTCAATTTCCATCTTTCTTTTTGGTGATCACCCGGCTAACAATGGCACCTTTTCAGCTACTACAACTTGGCTACCGACCTGTACGAGTACGGCTGGGGCCAGTCCTTCCACTTCTGCCGCTTCACCAAGGGAGAGCCTTTCTACCAGGCCATCGCCCGTCATGAGCACTACCTTGCCCACTGCATCAACATCAAGCGCGGCATGAAGGTTCTTGACGTCGGATGCGGTGTCGGCGGCCCCGCCCGTGAAATTGCCAAGTTCACTGGCGCCCACATCACCGGCCTGAACAACAACGACTACCAGATCGACCGTGCCACCCACTACGCCGCTAAGGAGGGCCTCTCCGGCCAGCTCGACTTTGTCAAGGGCGACTTCATGGTAGGTTGACCGGTTACCTCTGCGCACTAGGCAATGTATGGCTAACATGTTTCTTCAGCAAATGTCTTTCCCCGACAACTCGTTCGACGCCGTCTACGCCATTGAGGCCACGGTCCACGCCCCCACCCTGGAGGGCATCTACAGCGAGATCTTCCGTGTCCTGAAGCCCGGTGGTGTCTTTGGCGTGTACGAGTGGCTGATGACCGACGAGTACGACAATGACAACCTCGAGCACCGCGAGATTCGTCTCGGCATCGAGCAGGGTGACGGCATCGCCAACATGTGCAAGGTGGACGAGGCGCTGGCGGCCATGAAGGCGGCTGGCTTTGAGATGATCATGAACGAGGACCTCGCGGCGGGTGACGATGAGTACCCGTGGTGGTGGCCCATGGCCGGCGACCTGTCGTACCTCCAGTACGCATTCGACTTCTTCACGATTGCGCGCATGACCAAGTGGGGTCGCTTCATCGCCCACAACACGGCCGGTTTCCTCGAGACTATCAAGCTGGCGCCCGCGGGCACCAAGAAGACGGCAGACAGCCTGGGTCTGGCGGCCGACTGCCTGGCGGCTGGTGGCAAGAAGCACCTGTTCACGCCCATGTACCTCATGGTTGCCAAGAAGCCCGAGAACTAAACTGTCCCGGCATGACGCCAGGGGGCGGGGCAGGGGACGGTTTTGATGATGATGCATAAAAGCAAGTGGCATTAGACATGAGGGGGCAGGACGAGCGACGGACTGACTACACGGTTGTAATTTGCGCCCAGCCCAATTTTCGATCTGCACAGCCAGAAGGGGTATGGGATTTTATTTTTTCGTTGTATCATAGATTCGGCAATGCATGGTTGAACTGTTCCGTCTCGCATGATGCTCGCTATAGTGGTGTTTGCTTAAGAGGTGGTAGGTAGGCGTGAGGCACTTGGGTGATGTCGTACTCAGGGGCAACCAGACAAATGGGAGAGTCCCCCACCCCCCACCAGACCAGTCGGTGGTGAGCGGACATGGACAGGCGCCGGGAGACGACGGGCGCAATCGGAGACAAACGGGTGTCGACAGTTTGATTGCCCCGTCGCGCCTTACATAAGGCGATGGGGATCGGAAGGCGCGTTGCCGTACTGGGACTAGCGCGGCCAACCCCTGTCTCCCTGTCTCCCCCAACGAACCTCAGCACCACTGGCCAGGCGCTGTAAGCTGGTGCGGGCTGGTACGTGCAGGTGCTGAGGTCCGCTGCAATTCAACGGGACTGTCGCTGCGTCGAAAAAAGTTGGGGACAACCCGGGAAGGCTAAGCAAAAAAAGCTGCTCGCGCTCTGGGCTGGCGAGAAACGACCGCCTCCGAAATTCCCTCGACAGCTCCATTCTCGCTCGCACCTCTCTCTACCCTTCCCGCCCCCATTCGGACCTTCATCCTCTCGTCGTCGGCCGGTGAATTTGTGTTCCACCTCTTGGGGCTTCCATTTTCCATCTTCGCATCCCCATCTTCCCTTTTCCATCTCTACCTCCCCCCCCCTTTCCTTGCTTCCACCTTTTCCGGTGTTTGCACATTCTCCTCGAGCCTCCGCGGCCGCCGCTAAAAGTCAACACACACTTCTTCCCGGAAGCTCGATTCACAATGTCCCGACTTCTCCGTCCCGCCACCCGCCTGGCTGCCTCGACGAGGGCCGCCGCCCTCCGCCCTGCTGCCTTCCAGCTCTCTGCCGCCGCCCGATTCCCCGCCTTCGCCGCCCAGACGAGGACGTACGCCGATGCCAAGGGCACCAAGGACTACACCGTCCGCGAGGCCATCAACGAGGCCCTCGCCGAGGAGCTCGAGTCCAACGAGAAGGTCTTCGTTCTCGGAGAGGAGGTCGCACAGTACAATGGCGCGTACAAGGTCACCAAGGGTCTGCTGGATCGCTTCGGCGAGAAGAGGGTCATCGACACGCCGATCACGGAGTCTGGTTTCTGCGGCCTCGCCGTCGGTGCCGCCCTCAGCGGCCTGCACCCCGTGGTAAGCAACGAGAACAACCCTTCCCGGAAGAATTGGCGCGGTGTCGGGTCGTCGCCTGCGTGCCCTTACACGACGGCGGACTCGACACGCCGCCCGGCGAACCGCGCACTTGAGTTTCTCCGTCGCTGACTCCTCCCCCCCTGGTTCTAGTGCGAGTTCATGACCTTCAACTTCGCCATGCAGGCCATTGACCAGATTGTCAACTCGGCGGCCAAGACGCTCTACATGTCGGGCGGCATCCAGCCCTGCAACATCACCTTCCGCGGCCCCAATGGCTTCGCCGCTGGCGTTGGCGCCCAGCACTCCCAGGACTACTCGGCGTGGTACGGCAGCATCCCGGGCCTCAAGGTTGTTTCCCCCTGGAGCGCCGAGGACGCCAAGGGCCTGATGAAGGCCGCCATCCGCGACCCCAACCCCGTCGTGGTGCTCGAGAACGAGCTGCTGTACGGCCAGACGTTCGCCATGTCCGAGGCCGCGCAGAAGGACGACTTTGTCATTCCCTTCGGCAAGGCCAAGATTGAGCGTGCCGGCTCGGACCTGACCATCGTCACGCTGTCCCGCTGCGTCGGCCAGTCGCTCGTCGCCGCCGAGAACATCAAGAAGAAGTACGGCGTCGAGTGCGAGGTCATCAACCTGCGCTCCGTCAAGCCCCTCGACATTGAGTCGATCGTCAAGTCGGTCAAGAAGACGGGCCGCCTGCTGTGCGTTGAGTCGGGCTACCCGGCCTTCGGCGTCGGCTCCGAGATCCTCGCCCTCACCATGGAGTACGCCTTTGACTACCTCCACGCCCCGGCCCAGCGCGTCACCGGCGCCGAGGTGCCCACGCCCTACGCCCAGGGCCTTGAGGAGATGTCCTTCCCCACTGAGCCTCTGATTGAGGAGTACATTGCCAAGATGCTGCGGTTGTAAGGAACGATAGAGTCGAGAGTTGGAGGCTGAAGAGTGGACGAGAGGAGGCGAGGCTTCGGACGAAGAAGAAGAAGAAGTGCTGGCTTGTTGGGGGTTTTCGGAACAGGCTCTGGCCGGCCGAACAGCAACCTCTTTTCGATAATGGGCCGTTGACGCACCGTTAGACTCGGGCGGAAATTGTACTTGTATGCTGCATTGTCATATACACTCACATCCCATACCCTCGGAATGGCCCGGGCCTCCACGCAGCGGGGAAGTGACCTGCAGTCTTTTGCTTTGAGTCTATCAGAGAGATGGCTTTGCTACGATTTTGGCTCATGGTCTGCCTTTCGCTTTCTTGGTGCTGTGACGTGTGACCATGATTACAGTGTGCGTGAGACTATCTTCAAGTGACAAAAGAGCCAAACGATGCCCCCATCAGTTTTCGAGCAGCTCAAAAAACAGTGCCATCCGGAGGGGCGGAGGGGCTTGCAACCGCCGAAGAGACCGATGTCGAGACGGCAGCAGACTGGGTAGCTCCCTCCTCCCCTCTACCTCTACTTACCTTAGGCACCTAGGGAAGCAAGCCTCAGTGAGGCAGCTATAGTGGGGTTTAGCGCATCCAGGCACCCGCACCCACTGGCCGCTCACTGGTGAATCACTGCAGCGGAAGCGACACCACGTCATTGGATCAGGGCACCACCACCTCATCCATCGCATCTCAGGCAGGCTCCATCGGCGGTTCATGCCTCACGACCTCACCACCAGTTGACACCTCTTGACACAGCACACATCCATCATCCACCGTCAAGGAGCCGAGCCCCTACAAGCATCTCCAAGCCTGGGACGCTTACCCACAATGACGACCGACCTGGCAGAGGCCATACGAGGCCTCCGCCTCGACGAGAAAGAAGCCAATATTGACGACATTCTGTTCGAGCAGCGCCCCCGCAAACGCGTGAGGCAAAACTCGTCAGAGCTCAAGGACAGCCTCGAGAAAGACTTTCTCTCGCCGTCCACCTCATTCTCCAACGATTGGCTCAACCGGCTTCAGCAGTAAGGCAACCCAGCCAAATCCGTCTCGAGACACAATGTGATCCCCTCCCCCGCTGACACGCACCCAGGCGCTGGGACTGCCCCGTCGACTACACGGAGCTCTTCAGGCTCGCCCCGCCCCAGACGCGCACCGTCACACGTTTCCAGCGTCACGGCCTCGAGGGCAGGGTCACCGGCTACAGGAACGTCACTGTCCCCGCCAACAGCGCTACGGCCAAGAACTCGACCTCATTCTCCCGTAAGCCGGCCAGCAGGGCCGAGTTTGTGCGCGGCGCCGCCGGCTTCTTCCCCTTTGCCCCCGGCGGCCTTGAGGGCGTGGAGTCCGCTGCCGCCCTCGAGGACCAGCTACATAGGAGCAGCGGCGTCGACGGCGGCTCCTCGAACAAGCTCGAGCGGGTCATCAAGCTGGGCGCCGAGGGCGGCTTGCTCGAGGTCGCTCCCGGCCTCAGCCGCGGCATCAACTTCTCAAGCAAGAAGAACGACCAGAACGAGGCCGAGGCTGTCGAGCGGGAGCTGGATCAGGAGCCAGAGCAGGCGCCGGACGCGAACGGCCAAGAGGCCGGCACCCAGGCGAACGGAGCCGAGGCCGATACCCCCGATGAGGACGACAGCGAGGATATCGACGCCATCCTGCCGGTCGAGTTTCCCGCCCTCGAGCCCCATGGCACGCTCGCTGCGTCGAGCGCCAGGAAGGCCGGTCGCGAGTGGGCGCACATGGTCGACATCAACAGGGACATCACCAACTTTAGAGAGCTCGTGCCGGACATGGCGCGGGACTGGCCCTTCGAGCTTGACACGTTCCAGAAGGAAGCTATCTACCACCTCGAGAACGGTGACTCGGTCTTCGTGGCGGCGCACACTTCGGCAGGCAAGACGGTCGTGGCCGAGTACGCCATCGCACTAGCGGCCCGGCACATGACCAAGGCCATCTACACCTCGCCCATCAAGGCTCTGAGCAACCAGAAGTTCCGCGACTTCCGCCAGGAGTTTGACGAGGTTGGCATTCTCACCGGTGACGTCCAGATCAACCCGGAAGCCAGCTGTCTCATCATGACGACCGAGATTCTCCGGTCCATGCTGTACAGGGGCGCCGACCTGATCCGCGATGTCGAGTTTGTCATCTTTGACGAGGTCCACTACGTCAATGACCTTGAACGTGGTGTTGTGTGGGAGGAGGTCATCATCATGCTTCCCGAGCACGTCTCACTCATCCTGCTGTCCGCCACGGTTCCCAACACGCACGAATTTGCCTCGTGGGTGGGACGGACGAAGCAGAAGGACATCTACGTCATCTCAACGCCGAAACGACCGGTACCCCTGGAGCACTACCTGTGGGCCGGCAAAGACATACACAAGATTGTCACGGCCGACAAGAAGTTCAGCGAGAAAGGCTGGAAGGACGCCAACGCTGCCATGCAGGGCAAGGACAAGCCCAAGCAGATCGAGGCCAACGGCAGTGCTCGCGGCGGTGCGCCGCCGAGAGGCGGTCAGAGGGGCGGCCAGCGAGGCGGGCCTCAACGCGGCGGCCAGAGGGGCGGTGGAGGCCAGCGAGGCGGCAGCGGGGGTCAGCAAAGGGGCCGGGGCGGGCCTCCCCGGGCGAGCCACGCGCCCGGACATATGGGCCGGGGCGGGCGGTCAGGGTTCGCCTCTGCGGCCCAGGACAAGAACATCTGGGTTCACCTTGTCCAGTTTCTCAAGAAGAACACCCTGCTGCCCGCATGTATCTTCGTCTTCTCGAAGAAGCGGTGCGAGCAGAATGCGGATGCGCTCAGCAATCAGGATTTCTGCACGGCATCCGAGAAGAGCGCCATTCACATGACCATTGAGAAGTCAGTTGCTCGGCTGAAGCCCGAGGATCGCCAATTACCGCAGATCATCAGGCTGAGGGAGCTCCTATCACGAGGTATCGCTGTCCACCACGGCGGTCTCCTGCCCATTGTCAAGGAGGTGGTAGAGATTCTCTTCGCGCAGACCCTGGTCAAGGTTCTCTTTGCCACCGAGACGTTTGCCATGGGCCTCAACCTGCCCACGCGAACGGTCGTGTTCTCCGGTTTCCGCAAGCACGACGGGCACTCATTCCGCAACCTTCTGCCAGGCGAGTACACACAAATGGCCGGCCGAGCCGGACGACGAGGCCTCGACCCTGTTGGTTCCGTCATTATTGTGCCACCGGGCACGTCCGACGAGGTGCCCCCCGTGGTCGACCTGCAGAAGATGATCCTCGGCGAGGCTTCGAAACTACGGTCCCAGTTCCGCTTGACCTACAACATGATTCTCAACCTGCTGCGAGTAGAGGCCCTCAAGATCGAGGAGATGATCAAGCGCAGTTTCTCGGAGCACGCCACTCAGCAGCTGCTTCCCGAGCACGAAAAAGCAGTCAAGATCTCCGAGGCGGACTTGGCTAAGATCAAGCGCGACTCCTGTGATACTTGCGACAAGGACAAGACCATGGACGAGTGCCACCAGGCAGCTCAGGACTACAAGGAGCTCACAACCAATCTCTACTCGGCCCTGCTGAAGCTGCCCATCGGCCGCAAGATGTTCAGCCAGGCCCGCCTCATCGTCTACAACAAGGACGGTGTTCGGACCCCGGGCATCCTCCTGTCGGACGGTGCCAGCGTCAAGGGCTCCACGAGTGGCGCCACGCTTCACGTCTGCGAGCTCCGGACGCTCAGGGAGACCCGAGACTCGACAGATCTGCTGCCCTTCATCCCAGCGTTCCGCAAGTACTTGACGCCCCTTCCGCAGCACAAGAAGCAGGTACAGGTCAAGACCCTGCACGTCCCGATCGCTGATGTAGAATGCCTCACTCGCTACACCACCAAGGGCATCGTGCCCGACATCTTCCAGGGTGGTGAAGAATACCAGAAAGCCAAGGTCAGGCTGCACTCGCTCTGCAGGGCATGGGATGATCTTTGGGACGAGGTCGACCTCGCCAAGATCAGGAACCTCGCTCTACAGGAGGTCATGGAGAAGCGCCAGGAGGCCGTCCGCATCGCCTCGCACTCGCCCGCGCTCGAATGCCAGGATTTTGTCAAGCACGTAAGTCATGTCATGCCTCCACCCCCCCGGGGTCCTCGAAAGACACCGGGCTAACACGCAGCCAGTTCGCCATGTGCCACGACCAGTGGCTCGTCAAGGACCACATCGCGCAGCTGCAGCTGTCGCTTTCGAACCAGAACCTCCAGCTGCTCCCCGACTACGAGCAGCGCGTGCTCGTGCTCAAGGAGCTGCAGTTTATCGACGACAGCGCGCGCATCCTGCTGAAGGGCAAGGTGGCGTGCGAGATCCACTCGGGCGACGAGCTGGTGCTCACGGAGCTCATCCTCGACAATGTGCTCGCGGACTACGAGCCGGCCGAGATCGCCGCGCTTCTGTCGGCGTTTGTGTTCCAGGAGAAGACGGAAAACGAGCCGACGTTGACAGGCAACCTGGAGCGCGGCAAGCAGACCATCATTGACATCAGCGAGAAGATCAACAACGTCCAGACCATCCACCAGGTCATCCAGTCAGCGGACGACTCAAACGACTTTACCTCGCGCCCGCGCTTCGGCCTCATGGAGGTTGTCTACGAGTGGGCCCGCGGCATGAGCTTCAAGAACATCACCGACCTGACGGACGTACTCGAGGGCACAATCGTACGCACCATCACGCGGCTAGATGAGACGTGCCGGGAGGTCAAAAACGCCGCGCGTATCATCGGCGACCCGGAGCTGTACCAGAAGATGCAGGCCGCGCAGGAGATGATCAAGCGGGACATCACGGCCGTGGCGAGTTTGTACATGTAGACGGGGCAAGCCCTGTTTGGGGTCAAGTCTTGGCCACCTTTTCATAGACTGTGACGGCTGTGGAGATGAGAAACATGAATGCTTAAAGATTTGTTCCGTCTACCGTCGTAGAACCCGTGGATGTGTTCGCTTAAGACTCGTAAATGTATGCATTTTCTCGTCTCTTGCCCCTGTAAAAAGAAGGTTTGTCTCCGATCAAAGCCAAGCGCAGTTCGATATTAGCGATAGGAAAGCTCCCCGCCGCGACATCCGTGCAGTCCATCGTTCCCCGTGTCCCGAGTATAACGCCAGCAATGAAAAAAGCAGTCTCTCGCCCGACCGGTCTACAACCTCGGCATTCTCCCGCTCTAAGCCCGCAGGGCGCGCAGCCTCTGCTGAAGGGCGTCTTCCTCCTCGGCGGTGGGCTCGCTGGCCTCGCGCGCGGGCTCCTCTTTGGCGGGCGTGGCGCTGTCGAGCTGCTGGCTGAGCTGAACGCCGGCATCGTCGGCGAGCTTGCCGAGGAGCTCGTGAACGGCGTCCTCGGAGACCTGGGTGCTGGTGGACTGGGTGATGGCGTCCTGGTAGATGCCGTTGGACATGGCGTACTCCTCGTTCTGCTGCTTGAACTGCTCGAGGGTGACGAGGGTCTGTCTGCGTCAGCGGGGGGGTCGCCCGGGTTTGGGGGGACAGCGCAGGGGCTGTGGGGGGACGGCGCACCTTCTCCGGGTTCATGCTCTTCTGCGCAACGGACATGGTCCGCGAGGACTGGCCCATCATGTGCGTCATGCGGTTCATCGAGTTGTTCGCCTGGATCTGGGCGGCCGAGAGCTCGGCCATGTCGGCCATCTGGTCCATCTGCTGGGCGAGAGCCTGCTTCGAGAGCAGCATCTTGGCCTTCTGGTAGGCCTTTGTGGTCTCGCCGTTCTTGAGGAGCTGCGGGCGCGCGCGTCAGCGTTCTCGCCTCTGATCATCTGTTTCGGGGGAGGGGGCGTGAGGATGTCGGGGCACGTACGTCCTGGATCTGCTTCTTCAGGATGGGGTCCTGCTTGGCGGCCTTCTGGGCCTCCCGCCTGGCCTGCTTCGCTTGGAACTGGGAGCGCGCAGCGTCAGCGGGTGTCGGGCGGTGGTTCATCTCGACGGAGCCCGATGGAGCGCACGTACCCTGGCCTGGAACTCGACCTGCATGTCGCGACCGAGCTGTCTGTTGCTCATGATGGGCGTCCGTGTGGTCGGTATGGCGGGGAAGTGCGGGACAAGTTGACTGCGCTCGGTGCGTAGGGGTGGGGGTTGTGTTTTTCGTCGAATTCGACTCGATTCGTGGTGTCGAGGTGTTACGGAGGCTTCCAGGGAGGTAGTCAAACTGAGGTGGCGATGAACAGTCGGATGTCTACGTTGATAGAAAGAGAGTCGTCGGAGTCTTGGCCTCGTCGGCCGGCTCTCGCACCACATGACAGGCGGGAGTCTCGCGGGGGCGGAGCACAGTCTCAGCTGGTGACAGTCTGCGCCGGTCGCAGCCGGTCCGGCAGGCCGTTGGACCCCGCCAAAACTGCCAGCCACGATATGACGCAGTGTGCCACAGGCAGCCACGGTCTTGGGTCCGTCCCGTCTGTGCAAGACAAGTCCCTCCTGCGCTGTGTGTGGCCCTTTTAGTCACGAGACATTTGCTCAGAGCCTCATGTCATGATCTCATGGATATTCAAGCGCATATTATTACAGAGTATATCGTCGTGTACTTATTCAGTGCCCGCAAGCTTGATTGCGATCTTTGCAACACAGTGACCAGTATTGTCTTCGCATCCTGACATTGGTGGAACAACTTCACATAACACCCAACGGTCTGATTCAGTGATTTAAACATATACTCCTAATCATGGCAGCCCGAGCCAAGCTTAACGTCCAGTCCTTCCCACGGCCGCCGCTCCTCGAGAAGATCTCGCGCCTCATCCAGGTCAAGTGGGAGGGCTCCGTGATTGCCGAGACGAAGGACGCATACTGGGTTCTCGAGACGCACCACCCGCCCAGTTCGTGCTCCCCGTTCCCCCCCACACCATGAAGCAGAGGAGAACAATGGAGGCGCTCTAACATCATCACAGCGTACTACCTGCCGCCCGAGTCGATGAAGATCGACCTCGCCAAGACGCGCAGGAGCACGTACTGCGAGTGGAAGGGCGCGGCGACCTACTATGCCGTCACGGCGCCGGGCTCCGGCGAGGTCGTCACGAACCGCATCTGGTCCTACGACAGTCCGACGCGGGGGTTTGAGGCCATCAGGGGGTACCTGTCGCTCTACGCGGGGCCTTGGGACTGCTTCGTCGACGGCGAGCTGGTGGAAGCGCAGCCAGGGGACTTTTATGGCGGGTGGGTGACCTCGGAGATCGAGGGCATCGTCAAGGGGCGGAACGGCAACTATGATCCTGTCGTTCGGTGACGGTCCGGCGAAGGCGGAGGAGTGTCATCAGGTCATCATCTGGGCAGTACTACAAACCCACATAGCCTGTCAGTCTGGCGAACAGCTTTCACGTGCCCCCGCATCCGGCCAACCTTGATGTGGCCATCACAGCTCTGGCCCCGGCAGTGGATCGAGCGGAGAGTAGGCCAAGCCGCTGGGCAGCTCGCGTCGGCAGACATGTCCGTCGTCGAAGAGGGGGAAGAGGGGATCGTATGCTCTCACGTGGCTGTCTGTCCCTGGATGGCCTCTGGCTCCCCCCGCGTTTCGCTCCGCTCCGTGGCGAGGCAGGGCTAGTTCGCGGAGGCAGCAGGGGCGGTTCGTCTGGTGGTGGTCTCACGAGGCACGGGAAGAGCCTCCTGGAGCGGCATTCAGGGCCACGTCCCCTGGCGGCTCGTCGAGGTGCGGTATCGTATCACATCGCGTGCGGAGAAGGGTGGCTCATTTACCGAGCCGAAGGGGGGGTTGAGGGGCTGCGCGGAGGGAGAGATGGTGATTTCCCGTCGCCCTCTATTGACCCGCATGCTCCCACACTGGGGGGGCATCCATCTGCCAGCTGGGGCTTGGTCACTTTCGGCTCGGTTCCCTTCCCTTCGCGGGGAATGCGGGGACGGAAGACGGAAGATGAGGCTCCCCCTCCCCTCCCTCCCTTACTCCCCCTGTCTCCCTTCGCCCTCCCCTGTCCGCCCCTTGATGCCCTCCACTCACACCTCGCAGTGGCCCAGACGCACCGCCCTCTGCACTTCACTGCACTTGCAGCGGCCGCCCTGCCGCAAGGGGAATGAGGGGAAGGAAGGGGAAGTTGGAAGAAAGAAAATAAAATAAAAAAAGAGGGGGAAGGGATGAGCAAGGATGGAATGAGATGATCCGCGACGGAGCCCACCCACCAGCTCTCTGCCTACATCGCATCCCTTTGTAGTCTGCCCGATCACGAAAGATAAGTCCTCGAACGGCAGACCAGACGCCGGGCGGGCATGATGGTGGATGGTCGGCGATAGGTCGAGAGAGCGAAAAGGTTCCAAATTCGTCCCACGCACCGCCCGCCTGATGTAACCAGAGGGCCAAAAAAAAAAAAAAAAAGGATCAGTCCCAGGGTACGAAAATAGGAGCGAATCCGTGGCTACCTCAGCGATGTTTGCGCGTACAAACCATGTAACGTACTGTGTGAACATCCGAATGTCGGAACAGTGTACATGGACCAGACTTCCTCTCCAGAATGTCAGTTTCACGAAAGACAACAGCCCCCCGTCAGCGACTTGGCTCTGTCCTGCCCACCGCGAGGAAGGGGGAAGCGCGCCAATTCAAGGCCGAGATGCCGATTGCGGAAGCCAACAGGATCCCGACGACGTCGACGATGCAGGTGACGCCCCTGCACAAACACCACACCTCCCAGACTTCTTCTCACCATGTTGCTGGGCGCGCCCTCGCTGCAATGAAGGGCAGCATTGCCCGGCAGCCACGGCTTCCCGACACCATGAGATGTCGTATGCTCGATCACACCCGCATTCAAACTCGTAAAACTGGTCGTCACACATCGCTCTTCGTCTCAACAGTAGCACTTAGATAGTAAGGCGGCTAGATGCGTCGTGATAAAAAGGTTACCCTCGAATGCCTTTGAAGGACGAGACACCTGCTCTCACCTAGGTGGTAGTTGAGCTTGATGAGACGGCAAGCCACAAAGATCGAGGGGGGTGTCGAGCTGACGTCGTGAGTAAGACCTGGGGAATGTTTATAGGTCTTTAATTAGTGGTGACCGAGGTGCCCAAGGTAGGCAAGGTCCCTAGATAGTAAGGAAGTGGCAACATGGGCGTTGGATATCTGACTTGATCTGCATGGAATGTCACTCTGCATAGGACTCCTTGCCCACCATCACACCTCTCGATATAGCCTCTCGACCCCACAGCACCTACTTCACCATGGTGTCGACAAGGTACTGCTTCAGGTCCGGGTCGACCAGATCCCCGGCGAACCTCTCGCCCGCTCCATCACACTGGCAAACGACTTCATGCTGCGGACGTTTAACCGGAAGTATTCATGGGAAGACGATCACTTGTACACGCCGGTAGGCATTGAGGGGTCAGGGAAGAAGTGGGTGCTGCTCGACGCGAATAAGAACGTTTTTCCGAAACCTCTATCTCGGGATGTCGACTTGGAAGTCTTCCAGGTTGAGATCGCTCAAAGTTCATTGTGAGCGGCACATCCTGTTCGTAGTCTGTCTGGGCTAACGCCTGCCCACGATAGTTATTACACACAAAAATTGTATCGGGATATCAGGCGTTACAACTTGATGTTTCCCTGGGGCGGTCGAGATGCTGGGAATTCGACCGATTTGAATGGTGCAGGGACATCTTGATGTTGTACGTAGCAATACTCACACGTCCATTCGGAGGGAAGGAGATTCCTGGCCATGTAAACACTGCGGTAGTCCTGTCCCGGCCGTACTGGTGCAGGTACCATATATCAAGGCGTCGTATATGGGTATATATCCAGCCTTCTACCTCACCCGACCTCGTCACATCCTTTGGGCCGTCAGTTCCCCAGAGCGCAGCCGTGACCATGATGCATTCTGCTGGGTTCCCGCGCGGCTGCATGTGGCCTCCCCCGGGGGGGGGGGGGGGGGGGGGCATTGCAACGTCGGGGCAGGCGTTGCGGTGCGTGGAACTGATGCGACCAGAAGTAAACGTATCACGGTGCTGATGTTCCCTTGCTTTGGCGGCTGCAGATGAGGCATTCTCCTCAGTACACCGGGCTGTGGGCAGGTACGTCCTTTGAGCTGATTGTGCACTGTCCAGGCTCTCCAGTACCTCGAGGTACTTTGATCGCGCGTCACACTTCGCTTGCAGGGCTGGGCCTTGGACAGACTTCAGGTACATGACTTCACCGGGTGGAAACCGATCTCGCTGAGATGTAACACCAGCGGGAAACCTTGGAAAGAGACATGCACGCCAGATCCTCATGTCGTCAGCTCACTGGCGAGAGCCTGCGGAAGGGATGGACGCGAATGGATCGTTGGGGAAGCACGACGGCGGCTTGGCTCGAGTTCGGGGGCCACTTGGTGGCATGCAGCCGGGCTGTACGAGGAAGCAGTGGGTGGGTTCCTTGCGTCGTGCGGAGGAGTCGGCGGATCCTCCGAGCTGCGTCACGGTGCAGGACGAGGAGCAAGAGGAGCGGAAGGGAGCCAAAAAAGATCACGGCCAGGTCGAAGGCACGGCGGCTCCAGAGTTTCCATCGGGGTGCATCATCTGGATGTGTCGGCCGTCGAACATTCCAGGAAACATGTCATAGCGGGCCTTGACACCGGGTCGATCGGGAGGGAAGCGCCCCAAGATGCCATGCCGCCTGTCCGTCCGTCCATCCGTCAGTCCATGCGCGGCCAGGGTAACGGCCGGGCGCTGGTACGCTGATAATTGCGTGTGTGTGTCTTGAGTCTAGGTAGACGCGAACGGAACGGGAACGGGGCAGATTGCGTAAGACATCGTGGTATCAGTGGGTTACCACGACCATACTCGAGAACGAGAGTGTGAGAGCGAGACCCGCCCCAGATACGACGGCCTGACGGTGCAGCCGGCGCGCTCCACCAGGCTGTATTCCGTATTCGTGCCTAAATAGAAACACGACACAAAGATAGGGGGGGGGGCCGCCACCTTGATGGGGGCCTCTCGGAGCTATTGACGGCCGTGTCGGGGGCCTCGGAGACGACTCTCTGGCCTGCTCAATAGCGATAGAGACAAAGGTTCCGCTAGGTCAATTGCCAGAACGAATGAATGCATGGGTCATCGCTCGACGGTTGATCTTCCGAATCTCAATAGAGTTCGAGGTAGATGGGCGAAAAAGGGGCTGCTCGTCTTCGGATCGTCGGTCGTACCTTTGTGTGTAGCGAGGGGACGGACGGCGTGGCATGTCGAGAGTCAGCTCGCTCACACACGGTCTCAGTCTGGTGAAACGGACAACGTTCGCGCGGGTCCAGAGCGTGCGGGACGGACGCATGAAGGCCGCCATGTCAGTTCCTTTTTTAAACCTGGTGGATGGATGGGCGATCGGCGTGCGTGTCGTGCGTTGTTCGTTCGTCTGGCTGTCCGCCTGTCCGTCTGTCTGTGAGAATGGGTGGAATCCTTTGGAACCTCGCTGCTTGGCTGACTGCACCGACCGACGGCTGAGCATGGCTGAGGTCATGGCTGACGCGCAGCGCTTTCAGCACCATCAGCGCCAGCGGCAGCACCAGAGCCAGCGCCAGCGGCACCTGCACTTGGAGCCACTGGCGCACTCGGTACCCGCTCTGGCGTAAGCGGCCTTGTTGCCCGAAAGTTGGTGGCTTCCGGGTCTCGCAGCACAGAGAGAAGCAAAGATATCCACTGATACGAAGGGCGATGAGGCGGTGCGGGCTCTCACGTTATTTCGCCCAAATCACCAGGAGCCTCGCCAGATTGCGAGTCAATCTCGCACGTGAAGACCCTGGAGATCATCCATGAGGTGATCGCGTTTGAGGGGCTGGTGAGATGGATCGAGTCGCCGGAGGGGGGAGGGCCTGGCGCCCCGTGCTCGCGCTGGCTCTCGTCTTTCAGGGGGCTCAGGGGCCTGGGCTCCCGTGGCAGGTGCGGGCCCCTGGGGGGCGAGTTTGGTGCTGATTACAGAAGGTGTTTCTGGCCCGTGGGGCTGTTTTGTCCCTTTTGGCCCGTGTCCGTGGATTCCCATTTGGCCGTTGCGAGTCACCTTCCGCGAGGGCAGATCCGACCTCCCCATTGGCGTACCGACGCTCTACCACCGGCACCACCACAGGAGACTCCGCCCCCCTGCAGCCAGCCCCCAGCCTCGACCCTGCTCCGCCGGTGGCGGCCCCTTCCCGGAGGCGAAGGGAACCTCTTCCACCACCCCTGCTGCCTGCCTTCTCTGCCTGCCACGGCCGCTGCCACGGCCCCCAGACACAGACCACCACCCTTGCGGCCTTCTGGGCCAGAGCTTCCGTCCGCCGAGCTGATGCCTCAGGCAGGCACCCCTTCCTAAGGGGGCCCCCGCCCCTTGCTCCGGTCCCCCTCCCCCTTGATCCAAACGTGGCCTCGATCATAAAGAGGCCACATCGCCCTTTTCCCAAGTCGCCTCGAGAGCACCTGACGAGACAACCGACCACCGTGTCCTCTTTCCTTCACGTCTGCCTTGACCACTAGCTCACACCTTTCTCCATCGTTGACTCATTTCACTGGCTGACTCATTCATCGAGTCCCTCGTCCACCATGTGGTCGATCTAGGCAGCCAGATCTAGCCTTTATTTGTATTGCGAGGTTCGGACGGCATCCCCCCAATACTAGCAGGACAAACCCAAAACCTGCAACAACTCACGACACCCACCACCCACCCAAGTCTACGGGAAACTCGCAGCAACCGATTCGTTTCGGCCTTGCATATGACATCACCCGCAAACACCACATCCAGACTTTCACAACCACACACAAAGCCGTCCACCATGGAGTCTTGGGAACAGACCACCACACCAATGATCAAGTTCGAGGACTCGCCAGCCGAGTCCTTCGTCTCGACTCCAGGCGACATGTACCCGTCACTCTTCCCCGAGTCCGCCTCCCCCAACACCCTCGACCCTTGCGACATGATGAGCCCCGGTTCTGCCGAGGACGTGTCCATCGCCGACCTAGACATGCCTCCCAACGAGGCCTCCGCCGGTGATAAGAAAGGTTCCAAGAAGCGCAAGTCGTGGGGCCAAGTCCTCCCAGAGCCCAAGACCAACTTGCCCCCAAGGTACGTCACCGCAGCCTGTCGCCCCGCCCAAGAAATCTCACTAACAAACCCCAAGGAAACGAGCCAAGACCGAGGACGAGAAGGAGCACCGTCGTGTCGAGCGTGTTCTCCGCAACCGCCGCGCTGCCCAGTCCTCCAGGGAACGCAAGAGGCTCGAGGTCGAGGCCCTCGAGATGAAGAACAAGGAGCTCGAGACGGCCCTGAACCACGCGCAACAGGCCAACGCCAGGTTGATGGAGGAGCTCACCAAGTTCCGCCGTGGGTCCGGCGCCGTCGCCCGCTCCTCTTCCCCCTTCGACTCCTTCCACGCCAGCAACTCGGTCACCCTCTCCCCCGAGCTGTTCGGTTCCCAAGACGCTCGCCGGCCCTCCGCGGCCGACTCTGAGCCGTCCCTCGTCGACGGCATGATGGCCGCCTCCAAGCCCGCCGCCACCGTCAACCCCGCCTCCCTCTCCCCCGTCGCCGAGACGGAGGAGACTGGCGCGCAGCAAGAAGGTGCCATGTCCGCCCCCTCCCCTGCCGCTCTTTCCTCCGACGTGACACAACGTCCTGCAGTGATGTTGTTCGACCTGCCGTGTCGGTCGGAGGAAATGCCGCAGTCGTGGGTGGCCTCGCAGACTTCCCTGCGTCCAACCTGGACTTTGTACCTTCAGCTTCAGATGCTCATGATCACTTCCTCGGTGGTCATTTCGGCGTGTCAGAGGCCTTTGATGCAGATCGCTATGTCCTTGAAAGCGGGCTTCTCTCTTCCCCCAACTCAGTCGATTATGACAACGATATTATGGCTGGTGACTCGTCCGCGTTCGCATCCGCCTTCGCGTTCGACATCGACGAGTTCCTCAACGACGAGGTCAACAACGCCGCCACTGACGCGGCAACAGCGGAGAACAGCGCAGCGAACCCGGACTACGGCCGCCGCGCCCCTAACCCTGAGACTCAAGTCTCTTCAGAAAATCCTAACCTGCAGCCCCAATCTGGCGCGTCCACTTATGGATGCGACGATGGAGGCATTGCGGTTGGTGTCTGAGGGCTGTGAGAATCGGGTCGGGGGCTCGGATGTCGGAGTGCCGGCGACGCGCGACAGTTCCCGCGAACCGCAGACGTGGTTCAACGGCGATGCGTTGCCCTCTAAAGAGGTACTCCTCACGCTCCTCTGGACTCTCCGAGTCGAAGAGCGTAAGATGATCCGACAAGGGATACTACCCAACCCCCATCCCGAGACGAACACCCACACACCAGCCAACCTATATAACTCGACAACCACGCCTGTCAAGAGGCAGGGCGATGCGTTGGTAGACGGTGGAGAGAAGCGATTGCGCTCCCGCTGATTTGATTTTTATGATCGACGACGGGCCAAGACAAAATCTGGAAGCATTTGTATGGTTCACGGCGTAAAGCGGCGGCCTCCTAGGGAGTGGTCAAACTTGGCCCAGGCCTGTATCAGTATAACGAATTGAACTTGACAACAACAATCATGAACGTTCCATGCACCGTGACACAATGACCCTTGAGTTCTCCCATGTGAAAAGCAAATCATCTATTCATCAAAGCACCAAACGCCATGCCTATCAGGTGGTGGTCGAACAAATGCTGGAGTGAATCCATCGACTGCGTTCCAACGCTCACCATAGCCCATCCATCTCAGCCATGGCTGCCTCATCATCTTCGTACTCGTCGGCCACTGGTGCTGCCTTCCGCTCAGGTTCTCGTCTCGGTCCAGTTTCCGCCTCAGCCTCGGCCATGAGTGCCTCCAAGTCATCATCATCATCCGGTTCCGCTGCCCGTGGTGCGCTCGTGGCCTTCGCAGCCGGCCGCGCTGGCGTCGCGCCGTACAGGTCATCTTCATCCGGAACATCGTCTTCGTCCTGCCCCGCGACCGGCGTCTTTGGTCTCGCCATTCCGTTGGTGCTCGTCCCGTCGACCCGTGACTCCTCCTCCTCGTCCGCGGGGGGCGCGTCGTCCTGCTCGTCCGCCAGCGCGGAGGACCGCGGCTTCCCCTCCTCGATCCACTCCACCCTCTTGCTCTGCAGGGAGCGCTTGTGGCCCGCCTTCTCAATCATGGCGAGGCCGTCGAGGAACTTGGCCTTCGGGAAGAGGTCGTCGAGCCAGAATTGGTAGAACGTGAGCAGGCGGGCGGCGTCGGAGAACTACGGGGCATGCAATGTCAGCTTTTTCGTTCTCTTCTCCATCTTCGTGACCCTCAAGAAGTCATGTTGCCGCGTACCTCGTGGCCCTTGCCCTTGAGCTTCAGGTCGGCGGCGCGCCTGCGCAGCTTGGGTATGCCGTCTTCGGAGAGGAGGCGGGCTTCGTCGAGCTTGACGCGGGGGACGCGGGCGCGCTTGGCGACGTCGACCTCCTCGTCGAGGCCCAGGCCGTCGGGTTTGCGCTTCTGGGAGGGGGCGGCCTGGGGCTGAGGGCTGGGGGAGCGGAATGGATCGTCAAAGTCGGAGATGTTGTAGTTGTCGAGGTCGTCGAGGGGGGGTGATGTCGTGGCGGGGGCCATGGTGGGCAGTTGACTGGGAGTTTCGCAACAGTTGCCGAATCTCTAGAGCTCGTAATGATGAGATGTGCAGACAGGGCTTGGAGGGAAATCGTCGGGCTTGTTGAGTTCGTGGGTTGAACGCCTGTGCTCGTGGTGCTCAGACGCGCCTTGCTTAATTGATCTGGAGAGACGCGTCCTGGCGCCTGGCGCCGGCTGTTTCTGCAGTGGCAACGGCAGCAGCAGCAAGCAGTAGCCGCCCCACCCCACCTCAATTGGTGGTACGTTCCGAGCAGCGCTAGTGCCGGCCTGCCTGCCTTCTGCCTCAGGCAAGCTCTGCATCTTCAACGTCGTGCCTCTGTGAAGCACATCTAAACTTCGTCAATTCAACGATCCAAGGTCGCTCTAGAGGCATCACCCAGGCGAACCGGCGACCGCAACCATGTCGAACACGCAGCAGACCACCTTTATCCCCTCAAAGCCCGTCCCGAGCGACTACCCGGTGCGTCCCCGTCCGCCAATGGCTCTCGCCAATTGCAGTCAAGCTAATACTTCTGACCCTCCCAGCTCATCGACAACGACCCGTGAGAATACCCTCCACCGACCACCACCCAAGCCTTCTCTCCCAGGCTCTCCCAAGTACTGATGTGAACCCACCCCTCGGCAGGCACTTCAAGCGCGTCATTGGCTATGCCCGTCCCTCCGACTACGCCCACGGCGCCGTAGCCGCCGCCTTCGCCCCCGCGGCCCTCCTCACCCTCGAGCGCTTCGCGCCCTCGCACGTCGGAAAGGGCGGTTTCGCCCCGGCCCTGCGCCTCGCCGGCGCCATCGGCCTGGCCGGCGGCTTCCTCTACTTCTACCAGCGCTCCAGCCGTGCGGCCCCCCTTCCCTCCCGGATCCTCTGCTCCACCCCGGATGGCCTTGCTGACGAGTGAAAAACGCAGTCCGCTTCTACGGCGCCACGGAGAACGCCCGCGAGATCGACCTCGACATGCGCGAGATGGTGGCCAAGGTCAAGGCCGGCGAGCCGCTGTACGGCGAGAGCCGGCTGACGCCGCACATGCAGGGCGTCGCGGCGCGGCAGTCGCGCTACTCGGCGCTCTTCATGGGCGTTCTGCCCTGGTTCAACTTTGTCAACCACAACCAGCACGGCGTCGACACGGCCAAGTACTTCCGCCAGGCCGAGCGGGAGCTCGAGGCCGAGAGGCAAGGGAAGCAGGCGTAGGCGTTGCGTGCGGTTGGGGAAGAATGATGGAGAGAGCGCCGGATGGGCGGGGTGAAGACGGGCGAAGGGGATGCCCCCGATATGTGTATACAACAGGGATAGAGGCGGGCTGTTCCCGAGCAATGATTTCCTTTTCGCAGCTGGACCTGGTGTGAGGTAGAGTATACCACAAACTATGGCATGTTGATCTACGTCGAGTCTCTGCCCGTGTTGCATTGCCTGGCTGTTGTGATGAATGAAGCTGACTGACGTCCCTGGATGCCAGCTGGAGTCTCAACGATGCGGCATAATTATATGGAGGTCTGTCCGGGCTCCTTTGTTTCACGCAACGAGATGTCATCGTAGGAGGACGGGCGGCAAAGTCGGGAAACGTGTGGCCGGCACCAAGCCAGTTCTGCATGTTTATGAGGCTTCAGAGCTCATCTGCAGCTACCGGCCGGACAAGTCTTCAGCTGGCACCAATAGAGACTTGATCAGTATCGTGGCCAGTGTCGAGGCGGGATAATGGCTGCTTGATTCGCATGCCCTCTTGCACTGTGGTACCGCTCTATTGGCTGCACTTCGGTACCTAGCCTCAGGAACCACGTTGGCCTTGTCCCACCTGAAAGGCACATCCGGGCTGCCACGTTTGCATGCGGCTCATATGCACATAAGCTCGTCTTTCATGGTTGGCTGTGGTACAAACCACTGTCTGTGGGAGCTCATTGACCACGGAATCTGCATTCAATTGGCTGTTCTCGAACGACTACACACAATACTCGTCGACGTGGCGTTCTCAAATTACTGAGAATAGAGCGTCATCAGTGTTGTAAAATCATGTTCATCGTGTGCAGGAAGATGTCACGCTTCCCATAGCATTGTTGCCGCCACATCAGCACCAGAAGATCAGGAGGCCTGTCAACCGTTACACCATCCTTTACTTACCTTAATTTTAACAACTCACGGCTGAGTCGACCATCCAAGTCTCGACCCTGACTCGATCCCCCCCTGCCCCGGAATATCTCTCTACTGGAGCTTTCGTCGGTCCCACGCTCCGTGCCCCCATCGTGGCCCCGTCCAGACCCATCGCACAACGGCCGCGAAATATATACCTCACGACCCGGCCCCGCTGTCACATCGGTTCGGTGGTGTAGTTGGTTATCACGTCAGTCTAACATCCAAGATCCTCGTCCACGACGAGATCGCGGGTTTCACTGAAGGTCGGGAGTTCGAGCCTCCCCTGAATCACTTTTGCCCCGGCGAGCTTTTTTGGTGGGAAGAAACTCGCCGCGAGTATCAGACGCTGGCTGCAGACTCTGCCCACGCAGGGGCATATCCTCGAGGGGGTCTCAAGTCGAGACGGATGTCTGCCGCTGCCTTGAGCAAGACGGCGAGGCTCGACAGAGAAGATGAGAAGAGCGTGACTCTACGTCAAGCCAACCAGTGTCTCCAAGGAAGTGGTTCGATATTTCTGGCAGGTTTCCCTAAGACAAGCAAGAAACAAGCATGCTGCCGAGCGGCTGATGTCCCATAGGGTGCCAGGTTGTCTGCCCGGAGCTAGCCGCACAAAAGACACCAATTCAGGACGAGACTCATGGGCGTCCGTCTCGATCGCGGTAGCAGATTACTCTTCATGCTGAGACATACATACGAGACATGCATCGCTTGAGCACCCCCGCTTGGCTGCCAGAAAACCAAGAGCGTGTCTCAACGCTGAGCCAGCACGCCTCTACACGACAAGCAAAGCACGGTGGAGAACATCGGCATGGATGACATGTACATTACGGGCTATACTGCCTTGCGACATGTCTAACTACACCTATACACAGAGCCTGCACCAATACAGGGCTCTACCCCATTACCGCGACATATTTCCGAAAACTTAAGCACTCTTCTCACGGTCACCGCCCTTCTCGGGCTCACCAGTATATGACTGCTGCGGCGCGGGCGCAACGGTCTCGCCAGTCCTCTTCTCCTCGCCTGCCAGGATCGATCCGCCGTGCTCGGAGCTGGTGGTGCGGTCCTCGTAGGGGGCGCCCTTGGTGTGGGGCACGGGCTCGCCGACGGCGGGCTCCGCGATGGGGGTGGTGTTGGGCTCGACCTCGTCGGGGTAGGGGCGCCAGAAGTCCTTCTTTCCCTTGAAGAGACGCACGATGTAGCCGGGCAGCAGGCCGCCGGGGATGCGCCAGGTCCAGGGGTCCTTCTGGGCCTTGTTGTGGGGGACGAGACGGCCGCCGGTGGCGAGTCCGAGCAGCCAGATGACGGTGTTGATGAGGATGTAGCTGCAGACACCGGCAATCAGACCATCGGCGATGGAGTAGGTGAAGGGCATGATGGCAATGGTGAGGAAGGCCGGGATCGAGTCGCCGGGGTAGCTCCAGTTGATCTCGGTGACGGCACGCATCATCATAGAGCCGACGAGGATGAGCACGCAGCCAGTGGCCCAGGGAGGGATGGAGGCGAAGATGGGCGCGAAGAAGACGGAGATGAAGAAGCAGAAGCCGGTCGTCATGGCGGTGATGCCGGTCTTGCCGCCCTCGGAGATACCGGCACCGGACTCGATGAAGGCGGTGACGGGCGAGGTACCGAAGACGGCGCCGATAGAGATGCTGAGGGCGTCAACCATGTACGCCACGGCAGAGCCCTCGAAATCCTGGGTGCGCTCATCGATCAGGTCGGCGAAGCGGGCCATCGAGTAGAGGGTGCCGGTGCAGTCGAGAATGTCGACGTAGAGGAAGGTGATGAGGGCGAGGGCGAACTGGCCGCCGTGGCCGGAGATGTCCCACTGCTGGACGTTGAGGGTGCGGCTGATGGGGTGGAAGTCAACCACCTTCTTGAAGAACTCGAAGTTGCTGTCGCCGAGCTCGGTGTAGGGGAAGTTGGTGACGGGGGTGCCGCGGGGCCATGAGATGATGCTGACGAGCAGGATGCCGATGAGAATGGCACCCTTGACGCGGAACATCTGGAGGAAGACGGTAAGGAAACCGCCGCAGAAGATGCCAATCCACATGGTGGGGTTGCGCATCTTCTCCGACGACGGGCAGGTGCCGTCCTCCAGCCTCGACCCGGGCGTGCAGCCGGCGAGGGCGATGGGGGTGGCGGTGGAGCCGGTGATGAGGCCGATGCCCTCGCCGTAGGTGAGACCGATCAGGGTGAGGAAGAGACCGATACCGACACCAGTGGCGAGCTTGATGGACCGGGGAATGGCACGTGCGAGCCACTGGCGGAGACCCAAGACGGCGAGGCCGAAGAAGATGAAGCCCTCGATGAAGATGGCGGTCATGGCGACTTCGTAGGGCACGCGACCGGTTCCGTTGAAGCCGACGACGTCGTAGGCCAGGTAGGCGTTGAGACCCATACCGCAGCTGATGCCGACGGGCCTGGTTGCGGTGTGAGTAACGGCTCGTGCCACGCCTGTCAAAGGCGGCTCTCGGGAGGGGGCGAAACTCACATGTTGGCGAAAAGACCCAGGCAGAAGGTGCTGAGAGCCGAGATGGCGGCGGTGGCGGTGACCAGATCGCGCCTGATCTCCGTCTTGCACAGCAGGTACTCGGTGTTCTCGACACAGATGGGGTCGTCGGGGGTGCTGTTGCAGACGCAGGTGCCGCCCGAGTCGGAGACGATGGACGAGTTGACGGCCAGAATGTAGGCCATGGCGAAGAAGGTCACGAGGCCGGCGCGGAGCTCGGTCAAGAACCTGGAGCCCTTGCGCTCCTTCGGCTATCGTTGCGCATCATGATCAGTGCCAGTCTCGGTGGGCGATCTCAGCCCATCCGAAGGTGTCAAACACGACTTACATGACCGCAGCCATCAAGCTTGAACCAGCGACCAGCGCGGCTGCGCGCGACCTTGTTGTTGACGGTGTCGGTCCACGCCATTTTGCGGGCAGGGATCGGAAGTGAACGATGGGTTGGATGAAGGAGGAAAAGAGAAGAGAGGCGAAGGCGCGTGGCCGGGCGAAGCGGAAAGCTGTCTCCTCTAGTACCGTGTCGGACCCCGAAAATTGGAGGTCGCGAAGTCTAGGAGGAAAAATTTCTCCAAGTCGCTGGGTCGGCCGGGGCGGGACGCTGGGCTAGATCGTCACCGGATGGGGCCCTTGATGCCGTAACAGGCTCGAGAGGGGCGTGTCAAGTCGACTCGAGACAAAGAGACAAAGACTCCAGACGGCGGAAGCGCGCACCGGCAATGGCAGGCGAACTGAGGAGGGGTCGACAATGCAAGCAACGGCGGCGGACGGTCAGACCAAGGGCAGACTGAGCCAGAGAAAAAGTGCGGACCGGGCTTGTGATATTTTAATGCGACGGGAACGCGACGGTGACAGGAGGCGTGGCGGCGAGGGGTTGAGTCAGGGCCTTTATGGAGGACATCTGACAAGGGGCCGTTATCTTTGCGGGCTCGAACCATTATTGGTGTAAATGAATGATCATTAGCTGGATTCGGACCTTGGGTCCTTGGGACGGTGGGCGGGTGGGTTTTGGCGACCAGACCGGGACGCAGCCTAGAGCCCTGGCGATGCATGCTGCCCACGAACAAGCCAGGGGTCTGGGATTCAGGGGCCCAGGACCCAGGAAGCTAGAATGTTGATGGGGAGGACAAGATATCGCATCATCCTTGCCCAGACGTTGCCTGCCCTGGCCTGTTCCCCCTCCCCTGGCCTGCGCGTGGGCTCGAGGGCGCACGATGGGCCGTCGTGCTGCTGCCGCCGTGGTGTCTTTTCCTGTCGTGGACTCGTCGTGTTGCGCCGTGCCATGCGATGGTGAAGCGCGAGGGCTGGGCGACTGGGCGACTAGGCGGCTGCAGATCGGTGTAGAGTCGGTGGTGAGTAGTGCGCTGTCGATGGCTTCGTTCTGCTGCCGGAGCGTGGCGCCTTCGATCCAGCTAAGCGAGCCTGCTCTGCTGCAAGGCGAAAGTGGTGCTGGGGCGGGGGAGGCCAGCCGTTCGATGGGCCCTACCACATGGCATGCATCAGTGTCGACGACGACCGTGGCCATGCATGGGTGGGTGATTGTCTTGGACGTCTGTCATGGCTGTGTGTCTCGACTTTTCCCGTCCCATCCAGCTGCATGCCGGGGAACGCGTCGCAGATACGGGTGTGTATCTGCATGTGGGGGCCCGCAGAGTTGTGGCCGGCGGTCCGCGACCATGCGAGCATTGGACCCGGAGATGGCTGCCCAGTCCGGTAGCTGATTGCTGTGCCGTCGAAGCTTCTGAATCGCGGGTCATCCTCCTGATGGGGATACTACCGCCGGAGCAACGGGGCTTCGTGCTGACTGTGGTCGAGGTACTGCCGATGGACCCTTGGGCGGGGGGTAGGGTTTCGTGTCCGACGTTGAAGTTACCTGCTCGTATGCCCTACCAATGGCCTGCTCGCGGTGGTCGTTCCGATGGAGTTGAGCACGCGAGGCGATGGACGGATGAATGGGTGTGTTGCTTCGTGTCGTGTCGGGCGTCTGCGAAGGGCGAAGAAGGGAAAATGTCAATCGCTGGCGGCAGCGGCCGGCGGGGGAGTCCCTGCTGCGGGAGTAGGGGGACTACGTGGTAAGGTACAGTAGCGACTAGGGAGGTACCGCTGTAGGCAGATAACGAGCCTCAGCACATCGTTCTTGGGGAGAAGGAAGGCGTGAGGGAGGCTGCGGCTGCGGCTGCCATGAACCCACCGGCCATCACCGACGAGCGCCATGCGGCCAGTCTGCAACATCGACGACCATCCATCCATCCATCCATCCATCCATCCATCCATCCATCGTCACCTGGGATCATCTATCACCTACCGACCGAGACAACCCCCCGCCAGCGGACCTATCAACGACCACCGCACATGCCCGGCAGGCTAGCCAGAGCGCCACCGGCGCCGTCCTATCTCTCGATGCCTATCTCGCCGAGACCCGCTCAAGCCCCCAGCGCACTCTACCATTGTCCGACCTCCGATTGCACATCCAGCAGCCTCGGCACCTGGCGCCACGCTTTTGGTTCGTGCACAGCGTCGATCGAACTGCTTCCTACTCGTCAATCGAATGCGTCTACTTGTCGACCGAGCTGCTTCTTGCTCGTCGATCCTCGTGATCAGGGCAGAGGGAAGACGTGGAAAGAGGCTGCGCCTGTTACAGTCGCAGTCGCACCGTGCCGCCCAAGACCTGAGCCTGGCTGCTGCGCGACAGAGGACAGTGCCACGCTTCTTTATTCCCCTCCCGAGCTCGGACAAGACTGGGATTTGCGAGAGGATGCATCGCAGATCCCACCTCCGGAGTCCTGGGAATTTGCAGGGTACTTACTGATGGTTAAACCCCAGCTTCACGGGCATTCCATGGTCCAGCTCCAGGTCGAGAGTCTGCACAGGCCCTACCTACACCACCCATTCGCTGACACTCAACTGACCGGCCAGAACATCGAGCAAGCAGCCAAGAAAGAAAGAGAAAATCAATTAATAAGAATGATTTTGCCACCTGCTCTTTTATACGCCATTCATATACCCAACGCTCGACGAAGATCCCACGCGATGAAGCTCCGCGCATGAGGCACCTCTGCCATCCCTTGACTCGGCCACACGTGCGTGAATCCCGGCGCAGATCAGCCGCTGTTGGCTGGTGCTCTGTGAACCAACTGCTTCGGGGTCGACCCTCTGACTGCACCTCGCACTCTGCTGCTCGGTCGCCTCGCTACTTCAATGTCTTCCAATCGTGTTGCCTCTCATGTGTCCCTCATGCGGCTCGTCCACCGCACATCCGCCAGAATGGCATCCACCGTAGCCGGCAGATCCGGCCGCGTATACGTTCAGGGAGAGGAGCTTCAACGTCATCGCGAGGACCCGAAGCTCAGCGTCTTCAAAGCTGAGTACGTCTTGAGCCCGTTCCGTCACCTCGCCCGCTTCGGATCGTCGCTGACGTGCGTGTGTCGCTCAGATCGGGGAACGAGTCGTATGTCTTCAAGCGCGTGCGAGCGCCGTTCTACGATCTATCCCTGCGTCTCGCGGACGAGTTTGCAGGCTCCAGGCGGCTTCGCATGCACACCGATTGCAGTCCAGAGGAGGGAATCCTCGTCTATCCCTACTTTAGAAGCACCCTGCTTGAACTGATCAGGGAAGATGCGGAGTTTCCTTACGATGAGCGCAAGAAGATACTACGGCGCGTGGCAGAGGCGCTCCAGGAATTCCACGATAGAGATTGGATCCACATCGGTACACTCTCCGTATGCCATTCATTGTCATGGCGGTGCTAAACTAATCAGTGCCCCTCGGTAGATGTGAAACCTGACAACATACTCGTCAACTGGACCTGCGACGAGGAGGGCGGCAAGATGGTCACCGACGTGACGCTAGGCGATTTCGACATCGCCTTCAAGTCACGAGACGGACAGGCGCGCCAGACCCCGCATGCCATCGGGAACGCCATGTGGCGAAGCCCAGAGGGACAGACCGGACATGTGACCAAGGCGTCAGACATGTTCTCCTTTGGACTGGTGGTAGGTGAGGTGTGCTAAACGTTGGAACTTCAAGCTGAGTTGTCTGGACAGTGCATCTACGCCCTCGGCGGCGGCGAGCTCCTGCTCCTGAACAACTATCAAGAGATGGTGAAGAGAGGCATAAGCCCAGAACAAGAGATCCTGGTTCGACACTTTACCTACTTCGGGCCAGTTTCTGAGGGGCTCCTCAAGCAAGCCAGCAACAGAAACTGGCAAGACGCTCTCAAGGCGGCGTCCATGTTAGCCGAGGACGTGGTGAAGGAGCAGCCCGAGCTAAGATTCGAGGAGTGGGGGAAGGAGCTCGGTCGCGAGGCGCAGGGCATGATATCTGGGCTGACGGACCCGGATCCGACGACGAGGTTGACCATCGAGGCAGTATTGGCGCATCCGTGGTGGCAGGAGACTGCGTAGGCAGCTAGCTGTCTGCACTCCAGGACGAATCGAGGGACTGGGAAGCCCAGTCGGTGACGGTTAACCATCGTTAGTCGAACTGAGATGGCCGACTCAGTACTTGTAGTATGCCTGAGCTGTAGCCGAGCTCTCGCCCTCAGCATAGCAAGAGCGACGAGAGCGCTAGCCCGGCTCGTCCTGCGTCACAAGCTACAGTCAAGAACCCGTAAGATGGGTTTTACCGAGCCCCATCCAAACTGAATACATTCCAGAGCCTTGCTGCTTTAAGCCTAAGCCGAGTCTGTGCTATCCGGAGTTAGGCTGTATAACCACACATACAAGTCTACCGTTAACCCTTCGCTGTACCGTATAGACAGCGGAGTGACTTCGTCGTTAGGAAGCAGAAACGGTAGACCCAAACTTGAATGTGTGAACGAAGAGAACAGAATGGGGAGAACTGCAGATGTTGCTCTCTAGGTAGCCAACTGTAGGCAGAGAGGTGCGCAGAATTGAAATTGTACATTACAAGTCTCATGCGCATTCCCAGTCTAGTACATCATTATATTGAAGCAAGGTTTTGGTCCCCACGCCCGAAACAGAAATCTAAGAAACCATGCCCTGACGTGGCCATCTTGCACACTTAAGACGACGGCTGGGCGTCAGAAATCCAACGGAGTGTGGAAACAAGTTCCTCTTTCCCATATACAGTATGCTCGTCACCGACAAAATCACCTGACATAATACCATCGGGCAGGGCTGCTGTGGTCATTTCAACCATCCCGGCAACGTGGTCCTCGGGCACAGACAGCCCGTAGAAGGCGGCAAGTTGTTCTTTGCCAATCGCCGCGATCTCGACATGCTTGCCGGTGACTTCCTCGACGGCCGCTTGAACATCCTCCGCGCTGTAATTGCGCGGCCCGAACAAGTCGAAGGAGTAGGGGCTGGAGGCGAGGGGCGTGCCGGCTTCGGTAAGCTTCTGAGCGCAGACGATGCCAACATCCAAAGTGCTGACCTATAAGAATGCGTCAGAAAAGGTATGAAATTCGAAGGGACAAATGGCACGGAGTGATAGGGCTTCATGTACTCCGAGACTACACATACCATGGGAATCTTGTGATCATTGGGGGTAATGGTCGAGTAGATGACGGGCGGGTTCTCCTTGACTGACTCGAAGACATGCTTCCAGTTCTCCTGGAAATATCCCGGCTTCACAATGACAACCTCGGGCACCGCATTCTTGAGAACCTGATCAGAGAGGTGGTTGAGTCTCAGGATACCCTAACTTCAGCATTAGATACTCGGTGGAACGACCGGGAGGCTGACTGGGACGCACGATGCCATGGTCAAACTGAGAACCCATAGAAGACAACAGAACTAGTCTCTTCACAGAAGCCTTGATAAGAGCCCCTTTCACGTGCGCTGCAGCACGTGTCGCATACTCGTCCAGGGTGGCGGCGTCCTGAGGCGGTGGAGGGATGTAGAAAACAGCGTCGCTTCCGGAGAAGTCAAGTCCTTCGCCAGTGGATACATCGCCAACCGATGCAGTGAACCTGGGATGTTCCGTAAACTCAGAAGGGGCTTTGGATGAATCCCTATACACACCCTGCACGGTGTGGACAGATTCAAATCCAAGCAGGGAGCGAATGGCGGCCTTGCCTGCGTTGGTCGATGCAGGAATAACCGTGATATGTAGGGACATGATTGATTAATAAAGTGATTGGATGTGGTCTAGGAGTGCTGTCTTGGAGTTTGAGTGTATCGAGGGTTGTGTTGGTGCTGCTGTCGTTAATGATGATGATGAAAAGTGAGTATCTGTGGATGAGGATACAGATGGCTCGTGGACTTGGCAGATTTTATGCCTGCTTCGTGAGGCAGGCAGTCACCATCTCGGAGACATATACGGTTGAGTTGACTTGCTACCGGCGAGACTCAAGCGCCGATTACGGTCGAGGTCACTCCGTGTCGGAGCCCGTTCATGAAAGTATACTGGTGGGCCGCGGAGTCCGTCGACCGAGGGTCCACTCATTGGGCGCCGCAGACCCCGGGCACGGATCCCAGTTGAACAAGATTGACGGCTTCATCCTTATGTTCAAGATTCGCGTCCAGTAAGCACCTTAGATCCTGCTTAAAACAGTAGTAGGTCGAAGCAGGAATAGACAATATGCACAAATCCGCGTCCACCAACGTGTGGCGAAGCTTCAGACTGATGAGCTGAGCCTGTGTAAGAGCGGCAAGGACGCTAACCGGATTCATCTATTACCGTGGGTGATGGTAAAGCCCAAGAGGGGCCAGTCAGACCTGGCCCCCCCGGTGAAGAGCTGTTCCTTGGCATGATCTTTCGCCTCGGAGGGGGACCCTTTGCCCGTAGCATCAAAGCAGCACATCGAAAAGTACGCCCGCTTCTGGCCCAGATTGCCTGCTGTCACGTTATTGTCGTACGCCCAGGCCCTCTCCGACGAGTCCCACAGCCCCAGCGGCCAGTTTGTGATACCTCGCTCGGCTGCGGCAGGGCCGCCACCCAACGCCGCACTGAACGCCAGCAAACTCGCGGCGCCCCCCGAGACAGTCCCGCCATGGACGTCGAGAGATCCGCGGGCCCCGAGGATCCGAACCTTCGCAGAGCGGTACGTCGCCGACCCCTCCTCCCCGATCGGATTCGTGCCGCGTTGGCCCATCCCGCATGGCTCGTCGGCTGCCCGAGGATCGGTCTCCAACCCTTGTCTTGCGGACATGACCATGCTACGGCGAGGCAGATGACTGACGCGAGCTGCCTGTGAGATAGTGCGACCAATGCCGGACGCGTAAAGTGAGTGCCTCGGACGCCGCTCTACCCCCTGCGGCATCCTGACCACACCATCACTACCTACCTCATATTGTTCGGCACTGCTCAATGTGCCATGTACGGCCCAGGGCATTGGCGGCTTGGATTTTAACGAGAAAAACAGATACGCTGCGACAAGGGCTCGCCGTGCTCCAACTGCCGGACGGCCCTGCGGTCGTGCAGCTCCATCGGCGTCACTCACAAGCCTAGGGAGCAACGGCATCGCGTCCTTATCACACATCAATAGTCGGTTGACCCGGGCCGCCCCTGTTCTATGTTCAAGTCGGATTCATTCGTCTGTCGCTAACTCGTCCTCCAGCGAGAGAAAGATCGACCTCATCGAGGAGAGGTTAGCGGGCATCGAGGACGCCCTGCGCACCATCGCCAACAATGGCCTCGCCTCGGAGCCCCTCCGGTCGAGACGCGCCACGACCCCGTCCGCCGCCGCCATGGGCGATCCCCCGGCCTTCACTCACGACGAGGAGGACGAGGAGGACGACGAGACGGAGGCCTTCGAGGGCGACCTCTCCCTCACCGCCCACACCGCCTTCGCCCGCGACTTTCTCGAGAACGCCGTCCAGCGGACCTCCCTCAGCGACGTCACCCCCAACATGCAGGCCGCCCTCCTAACCCTTCGCCAGATGGTCTCCATGCAGAACGAGTCGTCGTCCCTCCGCGAGCTCAAGTTTCCCAACCAGCAGCCCCTGCCGCCGGGTGGCCTGCCCGAGCTGCCCATGCCCCCCATGGCCGCTGTCGTGTCCCTGCTGAAGCACCAGAAAGGTACGTCGTCGTGCTCCCCGAACTTGAGGTTCCGTGTGATGCTGAGTTCGCGGGACAGTGGCTCCCCCGAGCATCTTCGCCATCGCCTGCTCCTTCCTCGACATTGATGACCTCTCCGAGCTGTGCCGCAAGGTCTACTTCTGTACCGATGCCTTCTCCCACCCCTGCTTTGTCATCGTCACCGGCTCTCTGTACTACCTGTTCATGGAGCAGAGCTTCCTAGCCAAGGACGCCGCCACCAAGGATGAGTTCCAGCAGCACCAGCGCATGTGCCAAGTCAACCTCGAGACGGCCCTCGCAAGCCTCCCGCTCATGCTGCCGGCCAAGGCCGAGAGCATCGAGGCCCTGCTCGTCGCCGTGAGCCTCCCCCAGCATCCCTTGCGTGCTGTGTCGAGACGAGAGTGAAACTGACCCGAGCAGACCCTCTACTCCATCGACATGTCCAAGATGTCCCTCGCCTGGCACTTCGCCTCGACGGCGGCCACGCTCTGCCAGACGCTGGGCTACCACCGCGCGCCGCGCGTCAGGCCCGAGCCCCACGCCGGCGGCAAGGACGTCAAGACGCTGCTCTTCTGGCACACGTACATGCTCGACAAGAGCCTCGCGCTGCGCACGGGGCGCTCCTCGGCCATCCAGGACTGGGACATCACGCTGCCGCGGACGGTCGACAGCACCATGGTCGAGGACCCCTGGGGCGCCATCATCACGACGTGGATCCGCGAGTCGGAGATCCACCACCGCGTCTACGAGCACCTCTACAGCCCGACAGCCCTTGCCCGGCCCCTGCACGAGCGCGTCGAGGCCGCCCGCCGCCTCGAGGCCGACCAGAAGGAGATCATGGCGGCCGCCACCCAGGCCCGCGAGCAGGCCATGTTCGGCTTCAAGGCCCTCAACGCCTCGGCCCTCATCGACATCCACCTGCGCGGCGACGAGCTGACCCACCAGTCCACCCTGACCCTCATCTACCGCGCCATCCCCGCCCCCGAGGGCTCGCCCAGCCGCTTCACGCAGGAGTGCATCGAGACGGCGCGCTTCGCCATGCAGATCCACCACGAGTGCATGGCCCAGCTCGACGAGACGCAGCACATGAAGGCCGTGTACGTGCACTGGGCTATCCTGCTGACGCCCTTTGCGCCCTTCTTCGTGCTCTTCTGCCACGTCATCGAGACGTCCTCCGCCGAGGACCTCCGCCGCCTCATCAGTTTCGTTGACTCGCTCGGCGGCGCGTCCGCCATCTCGGAGCCCGTGCAGAAGCTGCAGCGGCTCTGCCAGGTGCTCTGCAACGTCGCCCAGACCTACGTCGAGGCCAAGGCGCAACAGCCCGCCGCGAGCCAGGCGCCCATCAACGAGGAGTTCGACATGTACCTGAGCGCCCTGGGCTTCCCGCCGAACGAGCTGCTGGCGCCGGGCGCGGGCGCGGGCGCGAGCGTCCAGACCGGGGCGGCCGGCCAGACGACCATGCAGACGGAGCAGCTGGCCAACTGGTTCTCAGGGAACCAGCAGATGATGGGCTTGCTGGAGGAGGATCTCTCGCAGTTTGGGCCCACGGGATGGATAGGGTGAGACGACGCTTGTTCTTTTCGGGGCTGTATGATACAATCACAGTTATGAGGTGGAGGGCATCGGTGGCACGGCTTGGGCGTCAGACGACGACAGCCGCATCGCGTCCAGTAATGCAACGGTTCCAGGCTCATTCGGTCGGGTATCTCGGGTCGTAGTGCTCGTAGCCCTCGTCCTCGGTATCGCTCTCCAGCAGGCCGGGCCCCTCGCCCGCCAGCGCCTTGTCCTCGGCGGAGGGCAGCGGCGGGCGCGTCACCTCGCTCTTGGGGGCCTCCACAGCAGCAGCGGGTGACTCGACCGGCGCGAACGCGGACTTGAAGCCCGACTTCTTGAAGCCTCCCTTCTTGAACCCGCCGCCACCGCTTCCGGAGGGAGCAGCGCCGGCGGGGGGCTTGATGGCGACGATGCCGTCGGCTTTGGCTTCGGCCTTGCGGGCACGGGCGCCGGCGTTGGGGTCGCGGACCATGGCCTTCATGTCCTTGAGGCGCTGCTTGTGGCTGTGATCATAGCTCGAGAGGTGGGCTTCGTAGTCATTCATTCGCGCATAGCCCTTGGAGCAGAGGCTGCAGTAGAAGGACTGCAGGGCCTCGCGGGCGGACGAGGTGGCCGCGGGCGGCAGGGTTTGATGGCGCTGGGAGTAGGGAGTTAGCTGGAGCTGGTGGGAGGAGAAATGGGTAGGGAGACATACTGGGGGCATATTGAAGGTTGTCTTTGAGATGTGGTCAGGGCTATGCGAGGGGTCGCGTGGAGGAGGTGTTCGCAATCTGAGGTGATGAAGCCGTGAAGATGGATTGTGGTGTTGACGATGGAAAGCTTGGAGAGCTCAAGCTCCGATGCGCTGAAGGGTGCACCAAGTAAAAACGGTTGGGGGGGAGGGGGTTGGGGGCAGCGCTGTAGCGACCAGAATACAGCGGGTGTCGACGCCTTGATAGGAAACTAACTTCGGGGCGTGGGGCGGCTGGACCCTCCCCAAGGTGCCTCAAGGTACCTACCTTTACGGCAAGACACGGCACCTGCCCGATACGGTGGGGTACTCAGTACCTCACCGCCGCCACTGACACCGACTCCGATACCGACATCGACATCGACATTGACAAATCTCGATAGTAGAGCTGGCTCCTCTAAGTTTTGACCTGCCTCTACCATACATCCTACCTTAAGAATATCGAACGGATCTCTGTCGAACATCTCGAAATCACACGCCTCGCGCCTTAACTCATCGAGCATGCCGAACAAGCGGCACCGACCGCCCGACGACCACCACGATGCCTCCTCCCACCCCAAGCGCCAGCGCGTCTCCAGCTCGCCCACCTCCCGCCGTCCGCTTCCCGACCTCCTGTCCGCCCTCTCTGACGAGGTAGCCGTTCGAATCCTCTCCTACCTGCCGATATCGACGCTGCTCGACGTCGCCCTCGTCTCCCGCCACTTCTCTCGCCTGGCCTCCGACTCCCAACTCTGGCGCGCCCTCTACTACTCGCGCTTCGTCCTCCCGCGGGCCCTGCGCATCCCCGGCTTCCGCGACGGTCCGAAGAAGAGCGCCAGCCGGCTGCACTACTCTGCGCGCCGCGCCGTGTGGGCCGACGGCGGCGTCGGCAAGCGAGGCGGGCTCGTCGACGTGCGCAGCACCGACGGCACAGGCCATGATGCCTACGTGGACTGGAAGAGGCAGTACAGGCTCAGACACAACTGGGCGCGGGGAAAGGCCTCGGTGGAGGAGCTCGATGTCGGCGATGCGGCCGTCTCCAAGAAGACGCTGGCCAAGGTTGTCGAGGGCATCGCCGTGACGGCCGATGCCGCCGCGGGGCTGCGCGCCTGGGATCTGAAGACGAAGGAGCTCGTCGCCCACATCAGCCTGCTGGACGACGGCGGGCAGTGTCCCGAGCCGACGTGCATGGCCGTCGACGACCAGGCTCTGGGAAAAGAGACGTTGGACATCTGCCTGGGGTTCGACGACGGCAGCTTCGGCGTTTGGCGATTGCACACGGCGGACAAGAGACTGGAGCGTCGACACAGACACGCCAAGTCGAGCAATGGCGCTCTGGTGGAAGTGGCATATCGGCACCCGTTCGTTCTCACCGCTACCGACTCTGTCTTAATCTCGCTCTACGACTACGACCAGCCACCTGCGAAGCACGCCAGGCCGACACGGCGCGGCACGGGGGGGATTGCCGGACAGCGACAGATCCGCAAGCTCGACGTACAATACGACTCGGACGAGCAAGAAGAGGAGCCCGAAGAGGAGGTGTCTCCAAAAGACCACACCTCACTGCCAGCCCCGATCCTGATGACGTCCCTCAAATCACACACCTCGAGAGCGCCGCTTGCCCTCTCGATACGGAGTATGGCGGGGACTATAGTAGCCTCTATTGCTTACACCTTCGCGACGCTCTCGGGCTGGTCCATCGGGATCCAGGACCTCCACATCCGCCATAGTCGCACCGGTGAGTCCGAGGTCACCTCGACGCGCCTCGCCTACACCACACCCGTCACAGTGTCATCGGGATATGCCACGCCTCCAGTAACGCCTTCTCGGTCGTCCGACAGCGTGAGACTTTCCGACGTCCGGTTATCGTCTCCAGAGACGCCCTTCATCTCCCCGCCATCTGACGGCCCCACGACCCTCTGCTACGCGCACCCGTACCTCCTGGCCACCCTGCCGGACAACACTCTCGTCCTCCACGTCTGCACCTCCACGGCCACAGCCCTCTCCGTGTCGCCTGGTCTCCGCCTCTGGGGCCACACCTCGGGCATCAGCAATGCCGAGATCACACCCCGCGGCAAGGCCGTCAGCGTCAGCTCGCGGGGCGAGGAGATTCGCGTGTGGGAACTCGAAGGGCGGGCCAACGCCAAGAGCATCGAGGTCCGGTCGAGGACGCACCAAGGGGATGCGGAGGGTGAGGACGACGGCGAGACGCCGCGGGACGAGTGGGATGACCGGCGCAACTGGGTCGGGTTCGACGACGAGATGGTCATTGTGCTGAAGGAAGCGCGTGACGGGCGGGAGAGCTTGATGGTCTACGACTTTACCTGAGCGACGGGCGTGATGGTGACGACACCAGCATAACGTCTCCCCAATACAGAAAGCCTGCGTGAAGCAAGGCGCAAGGCCACCTGAATCCAGCCTCGCGACAATTTCAAGATTGTGAAACTAGACGAGGCTGAGCCGCGCCGGAACAGAGTAACGAGATCAGGGAAACATCGATCTGCGTCGCGGGCGGGCCCTCCAGAGATGAACCCCGGGCGCTGCTCGGCTGGCTCGCGTGCTTGACCTTCTTCGGATCAACCTCGACCGGCCATGATCACCCGGCGCCGTTGCCTGGGCGTCGGGCACGCCACAGCCGCTCGTCTGCAGGTCCCCTCGCCCCCACGATGAGAATCTCGAGAGGCAAAAAAGGGTCCTACGGCGCTAAAAATTCATGCTTAGATTCCCCCAGGGCAGTGCATGTCTCGAACATTACGACAGAGGGCACGAAAATGGACGCTGCGGCCGCCGTCAGTGGTCAATACTGCGCTGGAGTTGTGGGGCTACGAAGAACTCGGGCGACAGCCGAGAAACCCGAGATCCACGCTGAAGCCGAGTGCTCGGGACCGCAGCCGAACATCACGAAGCCGCGACGAGATTCGTGTCTGGACTGCGAGGTTGGGAGGGATGCGTTGCTGGGGGAGACGCGTATATGTATTCGAGATGATCCGTCGTCTTTTGAGCCCGTTGTTACTCTCCATATCCACGCAGAACAACCAGACCTCTCTATCTTTGCCATTCCGCCGCTGGCTGTCAAAACACCGTCGCAACTTCACATAGCATCGCGAACACCGCTCTGCCCTCCAATCCGATCGCAACACCAGATACAGACAGAAAACCACTGTCAAATCCCACCGCAGTCATGGTCAACATCACCGCCTTCTTCGAGCCCCATCTCAAGCTCCGCCTCCACATCATTGAGATCGTCCTCATCATCCTCGCCCTCATCCTGACGGGCGTCTACATCTCCATGATTTCCTTCGTTACGCGGTCCGAGATCATGATCATCCCATTCGTATGGCGCCTCCCTACCAAGCTCTTCAACGCACGAAATGCTGACTAGCCCACCCCGTACAGAGCATCAAGTCCCTCGTCATCATCGCCTACCAACTCCTCACCGAACACATGACCCGCTACCGGAAGTGGCAGAGCCTCAAGGCCTACATGATCCTTAACTTCATCGAGCCCGTCTTCTGGTTCGTCGTCATCATCCTCAAGTTCATGGGCATGTCGAGGATGTGCTCCGGCGGCAGCTGCGGCGTCAACGTCGTCATCGCCCTCGTGGCCATCGCCATCCTGTAAGAGCCCCCATCCGCCAACGCCATCAACAAGGCAACAAGACTTCGCGAAAAAGGTCGCTAACACCTCTGTTCCTCAGCGTCTTGACGCTCGAGGTCGCCGTCATCTCGTGGAAGGACTACAGGCACTTCAAGCAGTACGGCGTGCCCCGAGGCACCCCCGCCGGCTTCGCCCACGAGCAGCAGCAGCAGCCGTCCGGCTACAGCTACGGCCAGAAGTAAGCAGTGGCGTGCAACACCATGCGTGGAGCCGGAGGCTGGCCTCGTACAGCGAGGCAACATCACCTGCCATGGGCGAGTCCCGATCAATGGGACGGAACCCGAGACGCAAACATGACGACCGACACGAACAAACAGCAATGGACAGGGCAATGTTCATACAGCATCGCCCCAGCTCGGTAGAGATGCAGGGTTGGACCTCATACATTGTCCTCCGAGGAGGGCAAACGGTTTCCGGGAACGGCCTAGAGCAGGATGGGACGAGGCGCGGGGGCGTACGGCGCATTGCCATTTTCACGCACAGCGATTGATTTTCTGTAGATGTAGAGAGAAGGAGGAATAGACAGTGACGCTTCTTCCGAAGACGGTCGCATCTGATCAGATCTCATGGCTGAATGCAGGTTGCCCTTCGGCCTTCAAACGTGGCTTTGGCCCCCCTCCTCGTGGTTGGAGCCACGAGGCATTCCGCCAGGTTGGTGCAGATCAGGGACGATGCGCCCGGAGCGCTGTGCGTCTGTGGCTTATTTCGTCGTGAAGCCCTGTTCTACGTCGACGTGGCCACGGTCAGAGGAGGGCTTCCCAGACGGATTCCCGTTGGTAGACGGGGTTGGGGCGATGGTCTAAGGTGTCTCGTTAGGCACGACTGCAATTAAGGCCGCATTGAGAGCGGGAATTGGCAAATGGGAGCGGGCGATGGCGAAGAGGGCGGCATGCGTCGCTCTCCCTCGGCGTCAGACCGTTCATCTAACCTGCGGTGGCACGGTGTGACATGGCAAGGAGGGGAAGGAGATGAGATTGGGAGCTCGGGAGCAGGCCGTGGTGCCAATTGACGTATTGATGAGATGGAGGCGGCATCGGGCAGCATCTGGACAGCCGTGCACAACTCGAAACAAGCAGCGGTCGAGGGGTTAGATGCCCGGCAGAGGTGCCCTTGCGAGCGGTGACTGTCCGCCCCTTGGTACCACAGCATTTGTTGAGGGATTTCCGTTCACGCTGAGTGATTCCGTTCATCAGAGTCTTGTCTGTCTGCTCGGTACGTGGCAGCGGCACGATCAGGTATCAACGGCTTGCTGAAAGGCGGCAGAGGATCAACAGCGGCAGGCGCCGATGGAGGGGTCGTGGAACGATAGTGAGATAGCGCAAGCAGCCTGCGCGATAGGAGACGACGTCGCGGGGTAATTCCAGTGGATCAATGCGCGGATCACCGTGCCCCTCGTCGCGTCGTCGTGGTCCCCCCTCGACCCCTCCCTCCCCTCCTGCTGCTACGCGAGTGAGCCCGCTCGCCGACCACAACAGAGGCGGTGAAATATCCAGGAGGGTCTCCGGCTAGCTCCCTTAGGTAGGCGCCGGAGGTTGATGCGAACGACGCAGGACTGCCCAGGACATGAGCGGATCCAAGGGGGTCAATCCAGGCCAGGCGAGAGAGGGGAGGGGCAGCATGTGAAATCGCGTGCACAGCACGATGGCGTCTTTGATTCCACCCGGCATCTTATCGGAGCACGAGACACGGGCGGAGGGTGTCTCGGATTATGGTTGTCGAGTGACTGGCTCGCATCGTCATAGTCGTCACGCGGGTGGGCATTCAGATGACAGATGAGGTTCGCCGCGGGCCGCGCCACGCCCAGTGGCGGCAGGCTGATGAAGAACGTCCTGTTTTCCACAGCGAGCGCTGAGTGAACGAAGGGTAAGGGGACTCGAGGCCGCCTGGCCGCCCGCTTGCTGGCTCTTCCTGTGGAAGGGTGGCAGGGTGGAAGGGAACCACCTAACCCCGACGGCGGGGTCATGCGGACAGGTCGAGCACGCCAGAGATGGAGAGGGCGTGGCCCGATCAATCCGTCGTCGGCCCTTGAAGCGAGGCAGAGCAGAGGAGGTGACCACCCAGTACTATCGGAGGGGGCTGCGTTGGTGGTCTGGAATGCGAGATCCAACGCAAGGGCGCCGCGGTGGTTGTGCGAGGGGTTCCTAGGGGGTGTACAGCATCTCTGTAATTGACGAGACTGGCGAGTCCAGACCGAGTAGGCACCAAGCACCAGGCAGCATGCGGCATTGCGCGGCCTTCTGGGATTCACTACTAGTCCCTCGAGTGACGCTGCTGAGTGCTGAGTCCCTCGGAGTTAGGACAAAGATGAGGGAGGCCAACTGCGCGGGCAGATCCAGCGGGCACCAGGCAGCCAACAAGCCAGCCAACACTGACGCTATTCAGAGTTAGGTCAATTGACAGGGCGTCCGTAAGCAAGGCATCCTGTGGCGCATTGCAGTGGTTCAATTGACACTTGGGTGCCTTTCGACGAGATTGCGGGCGCCCGGTTTAGGAGAGGGTGGATGGATGGGAGCCTAGAGCTTGCAATGGGACCAGCATTGTAGCCTGGAATTGGGACTCGACATGAACCTGAACCTGAACCTGGACCTGGACCTGGAAGCTGAACAGACGAGTCTCACCACACCGGTCATCAATCGATTTGCGCCCCCCTGCTTCTATCGAGGCAAATGATGGCGTGGGCGATAGGCTCCAAAGTACGAAGCCATTGACCTCTCGGAACGTTCGGGTTGCCCATGCTGTTAGACCTGTGAGCCAGCGCAGGCAGCGCTGGAGGAATCGTCAGCATCGCTGCGTTGTGACTGTGAGGAGAGGAGCAGTGTCGCGTCCGCTGGCGTGGGTATGTTGCGGTCATCCGCCTGGCATTCCAGTTCTCCGACGAGTAAAGTCCGGCAAGTCCGAGGCAGCGTTGTTGAGACTGACTGAGAAGTCGTCTTGGGGAATTGGATTTGTCAGTGTCCGATTGATCCGGTCCCGACGCCGACTGCGACTGACTGCGATTGCGACCGCGAGCTGACAAGAGGTTTATTAGGTTTCAGTGTTAAGTCAATCTGTGATGGAGGTGCAAATGTATGGAGAGGGATGCGCTCTGGAAGGGGGGGGTGGGATGGGATGGGAGGAGAGATCCATCAGGCTGCAAGAAAGGCCTCCTCCTGACACCCAAGGCAACAGCACCCTGTGGTGCGTACCGGTACCTCTTGCCAGTGCAAGGTACATGCATGGTGCCTTCTCTTCCCACCTTGGTGGTGACGTCTTATCGATAATTGGCGATCATGCCTAGCCCGACGTAGCAAGGCGCCTGGGCGTTGTTCGATGCGACATGCGCAAAGGAAGGGCCAATCGACATTTGGAAATGCGACTTCTCTCCTGGACAACCTAACGATGCACCTTGCACCTTGCACCGTCACCTCACTCGCCGCTTGTGTGACTCACCAGTCGACTCATCATCTATCCACCTTACCCGCCTTCCCTGCCCCCAATGGCAACGGAAACCCAAACCTAACCCAACACTCACTCGCCCACCTCACCGCGACCGGCGTTTTGCGAATTGGCCTCGCGCTGCAACTCCAACCGTGCTGCAGGCAACGAGCCTGTGGCGAAGAGTCAAGTCACTCTGTTGTCCGCCTGGCTAACCCACCCACCCGGCCACGCCATTGAGCGGTCAGCTCAAAACCGCTTTCCGACAACCAAACAACACCCCCCTCCTCGAACGACCCCTCCCCCCTTTCCGCAAGGGACTAATGGGCTCACCTGAGAGGGAGTCATTGGCCAATTCGTCACGTTCCGCCCTCCGACTGTTGTCACATGCGCGTGCCTGGATCTGGCTACTGCGCATATGGTCCAGTCTTGACGGAGGTCCGCCACAGAGAGGTTCGATGAGCCATGAACGGCGCTGTTTCGCACAATGACCAGACATGATTGGATTGTTTGTTTTCTTTGTTGCCAGCCGCCCACCCCTCCTCGTCTGGCGAGAAACCGGCTTTCTGCCGTTTCACAATGTCCCTCAGCCCTGCTTCAAGCGACTCTTTCTGTTCTGCTCTGCTCGGCTTTGGGATTGCATCGTTCTTTCATTGAGGACATTTCCACCGTGCCATGACGGCAATACCCGAAGACTAATCGCTCGTGGCTTGTCCCGGCACCCAGCGATCCAAGGCAGCCGGCTGAGTGTATTGGGCAGCACCTTAGCACGGTCGCTTCATTCGCTCGGAGCCTGCTCCTGACAGTGCGATTCAACTCCCGCCTCATCTCGGGGCAGAGAAGGGAGGCAAAGATGCCGCGCTAGAACCAAGTGGACTCTTGTCAACGCTGGATGGCCACTCCACCACGATTCACCCCGACGCGCCATCCCACATAGGGCCCTCATACTTGCGTTGACCGCCTTGCCAGACTAACCCTGGCCCTCTGTTCTCGCGACCACTGGCGTCAGTCGCCGGTAACGCATCACACCTTGCCTCGTAGAGGCACGCGCCGTCGTCGCTAATCACCAGCCTTGAAGCATCAACTCGGCCAGACGCCTTCTGTTCGATATCTCAGGTAGTCTAGTGTCCTAGTCCCAAGTCCTACGTCCTATGCCCTCAGAACTTGAGGGAGTGGCGCTTACTCGGTGTCCAATGTTAGATTTACTTGGCTGTGATTGACGACGGGCGGACACAGTGGGCGAATGTATGAATACCCAAACAGCCCCTCGCGATCCCAGGCGGGGGCGGCGTGGGCGCCAAAGCAACATGGTCTGAAGTGGCCTCTCTCAGGCTTCAACAGAATGTGAGGAACGTTTAGGTGGAAGAAGCCTCCCATATGCTGCTCATCGAGAAGTGCTCTCTCGGGATGTTAGGGAGGCCCTAGAAAGCATGAGCAGCACCCGAGGTCAGACACGACATATCACTTGCCTGTGGGTGGCAAGTTGACACCCTCCTTTGTCCCACTTCTCGTCTCCAGTGTACACACCCACCCTCTGGTGTTAGTTAGCCTCGTGTGGTTTCCAAGGCTTGTTGAGGGGTCTCATTGAGGCCGGGGCGGTGGGGGGTTATCGGCCAACCTGTTACCCCGTCCCATTGTGTGTCTAGAGTTGCGAAAGCGTCGTGCTTAGGCTGCGATGAGCATATGAGTGTGGTATCTCATTGACCAGTCTTCACCAACATACATCAGGATTGGGTTTGTTCACCACAGGCGCGCAAGAGGTGTCGACGTTGACAAAGGGCTGAAGTTGGGAATGAAACTGGGGGGCGTACACGGCGTTGGACTCCATGCGGACAATGACTTCCCTGTCCGCTGCACGGGTCGCTGCCAGGCAGCTGGGGTACCGTGGGCCCCAGGGTACATGGGGTACATCAGATCCCCAAGGACTTGGCTTTGGCAGCCCCCCAGAATAGAAGAATAGAGGGAATTGTGGATACGAGTACTAGCACAGGCAACAAGAGGAACTATCCAATCCACACGCCCCTACCCCTCGTTCCGCCCCCGAGCGCGAAGGACCCAAGACCCGATGCCCAATGCCCAACACCTGATAGCCTGCTCTCTATCGGGCCATCTTCGTTCAAACTGACCACAGAACCAACGAGATGGACTCATTGCGACTCTCGGAATTGGAAGCCCTCGCGCAAGCTCGCATTTCGGTGCCCCCCTCTTCAGCGACAGGTCATGTCAGAGGGCACACCGGGTCATCTGGTGTGGCTCGGTCTCACTGGTCGGGTGGGCAGGTTCGTGGGGGTGGCCCTAGAACATGTGCCGGAATGGGCACCCTGCCTGTGCAGGGGCCGGCTACGGGGGTTCAAAGAGGGGCGTGTGCACGCCTTCTGGAAAGAAGGAGGTGTAAGGAAAGGGCCAAAGGGGTGTGAGGATTGGGGGCGTGACTCCGCCTCCCATCAAGTCGTCCAAGTCGACCACGTCCACGACACTGGGCCACCTTGACCGCGTCCTTTGCCGCCGTTGCCTCTGCCTGCCTCTCTGCCTCTGCCTGGGGCCTGGGATCTGGGTCCAGGTCCGGGCTGGCATTGGGAGCAGCGGCAGCCTTCTTCTGTTCTTGTCCCAGCCCAGTCAAGTCACCACAATCATCCAGGCCTCACCTGGTACTTCCTTCATACACCTGCTCCTTTCTTCTCACGTTTCCCTTCTCACCCTCCCTCTTCTTCCTCTTCCACCTCTCGCACCCCTTTGGCCCCAGCTGCTTCTCACCACGTCTCGTCCTCACCAACTTCACCGCCAACCCAGGAGCCGGACAGCACGCCCGTCCTCCTCCTTCCAGCCTATTTCGTCGACCGCTCCATTGTGCGATTCATCGGAAGAACGCATTGGCCACCGCCTGTTATCGCCCGCAGCCCATCTGACAGTCAATAAGAAGGCATTGAGTCCAAGGCGCCGCCTACGATTCCACCTCGCTCTCCCAGTCTCACTCCAGCTTTCCCTCTCGCCGGCTGTTGTCCTTGACGATTTCAGCCGTTGCAGGTGTCGGCAATCATTTGCACACACAATAGCCATTTCAATCAATCGGTGCCTCACCAACAATACGCCTCAGCGGGGGACAATAGGCTGCCACAACCTAACGCCCCTCCACCGCGACTTGGGCTTTCGCCCGACCGCCTCATATCAATCGGACCAAGGACCCTCGCAGCATCAATTGGTCTTTTCCATCCTATTCGCTATCCCCATCATCCAAGCAGTCAAATCTCATCCGAGTTTCTCACCTGCCCTGCCCTGCATTTGTTCCCGCCCGGTCGCTGGCCTCTCATCTCCGATATCTCCATCGTCGTCGGTCGGGTTCTCCCATCCAACTCCGCCGTACTGCGTCTCGCCACCCACCACCCGCAACCAATACAAACAGTCATAACCACCGCTACGGCTGACAAACACACCTCCCACGACTCACCACGCGTCATCTTCTTCGCCCTTCGACGCTTGTCTCCAGGCAGAGATATCTACTGCTCCATTTTCTTCAATTGCTTTTTTTCCAATTCAATCCCTCACACCTCTCCCCACCATCAATAAACTCACCGCTGTCACCATGAGCAGCGACCACCGCCATGCGCCCGCGGCATCGACCGCCGATGCGTCCAAGAAGGCCTTCGATTTCGCCAGCCTCATGTCACCCCCTGACCCAGCTCCCCTCGACAGCTTCCATCAGTCCATTCAGGTCAGCCCGGTGGCGCCGCGCGCGCAGGCCGCCGCCGAGGATGCGCCAAAGATGCCCATGTCACCACCTGTCTCGCCCCTGACGAAAGCCACCAACGATGCTGCGGCCGCCAGCAACACCGACAAGGACCCAATTCTTTACCCTCGCGACGATCTCTCTTTGAGCCCCCCTCAACAGCCTCTCTTCCCTGCGAGCGAGACGGCCTTTCACCGGCGCCTCGTCGACCAGCACATCGCCTCTCGGGACACCACCTCATTCCGTCGCTCTTCGCCACCCGAGCGCGAGGATTACGAACTGGTGCTGCAGTTCAGATCGAAGGTCATCGAGATGTACACCAAGAACCCCCAAGGCTGGCTAGTGAGAGAGAAGAAGCAGCTGGTCCTCGACAGGAAGACGAGCCAAAACCGGACAGACAAGCGTTACATCGCTCTTGCTCCGGCCAAGTCGAGCAAGCCGCAAACCAAGGCACCCGTGGCCAAGCCCACTAGGAGTCCTGCTGCTGCTAAGGCCGACCGTGTCGTCAAGCCGGCCCATGGTCCCCGGCCTACCCCCGCCGTCAGGGCCCGCCCGACTAATCCGACGCCCAAGAAGACTCGGGTCACCAGCGCCACCCCCGAGCCCGGCCGTCGTGCTGTCGCGCCCAACCGCGAGGACCGCGACTTCGCCTCACTGCCTGATCTCTGCCCGCCGATTTCCTCTCTCCCCAACAAGACCAACAGTCTCAAGGTGGATTGGAAGGGCACCGCGGTTGATCTCACCAACGACCCCAACGCTCACCTGCTTCATCCCGACGAGGTGACTCTCGCCGCTGCCCTGCGCCTCGACTGCGCCACGTACCTTACGAGCAAGCGTCGCATCTTTATCCGCCGTCTTGAGTGCGCCAGGATTCAGAAGGAGTTCCGCAAGACGGACGCCCAGCAAGCGTGCAAGATTGACGTCAACAAGGCTTCCAAGCTCTGGACGGCATTTGACAAGGTCGGCTGGCTGGACATCAAGTGGATGGCACCGTTTGCTTCTCAGTAGTGAAATGAGCCACTAGCACACGGCAAGATGGAACATCTGGCATGCTCTATCGGTTCTCACCACGCGCGCGCACACACACGCGCACTCACACCCCCATTCACGACTTGATTGCTTATGACTTTGATTTCCTCCCCCCCACTCGACTTTGCATTCAGCGACAACGGGATCTGCTTTTGGGTTTTTTTTTTGGTTCCTCCCCGTCTTGTTGATCGAGGCATTGGCATACAACAGTCCATCCTCGAACGCTTGCGAGGGCTTTTCATACTCTTCTCCTTTGTCCTTAAGCCGGCAGGTCAGGCGGCTCATTCGGTACCACATGACGATATGGTCACGTCCAGCATTAGGGATTCTCATCATCATGATACCCGGAGTGTGCGACATACATCTGATTTCACCCAGTCTTGTCAACCCCCCCACTCCATTTCCTTGTTTTTCATTTGTTCCTGTCATCGGCGGTTTTGGCATATGGGATCTGGTTTTCACGGACATACCCCCCTTTTCACTAGTTTGAGGGACCGGCTCGAGGGAGCGAGCAAGAGACCATGCATGCGACGTGGCGTTTGATCGCCTCCAGAAGAGATTGCGATCTGGGCGAGGAGAGGGGCCATGAATGGAGGATGGAGGACTCTGGAGGTCTGGATGAGTGACATCTGGCACTTCTTTTCGGGTGTGAAATGGGTTTTTGGGCGGCGACCGCGAGGTCTTCAACACGATGCTTGTAGTAGGCAGCAGTCCATCAGTCAGTCAGTCAGTCATCCACATACATTCACAGTTCCATGTCAGCACAAGAGGGGGTGAGATGCACCGCCGGGCACGTCCTGACCCAAGCGTGACATGTAGTCGGGGTCGTGCCTCTTCGCCCAGGATGTCGTAGATTGAAATGCACCGTCGATCCGATCGGGGGGCTGGGCGGCGACGCAAGGCCCCCCGGCAGCGCGTTCCTTTCCCAGTGCAGCGGCGAGCGCAGCCCGTCCCGGCGTCGCTGGGCTGGCCTGGGCGTGCCCACCCCCCCCTTTGCCTAAACGGTCTGGCTTCAGCCCTACGATCGCCGGCACCCCCTCCCTAAGCGGCGTCGCATCGCAGTGCAGCGGCGCATGGGCCACGCCATGCGGGCGCCATGTGGGCTTCATCCCGTTCTGGGGGTTTCTACTCTGGCCCGTCTGAGTCCTGTCTCTCGCCGGCGTGGCCTGGGGTTCAAGGCGGGAAGGCTGGTCATGAGCTCTGGGAGAGTTGAATGCGGATTTTTTTTTTTCCTCATTTCTTTTGGGGTTTGTCTGCGAACAGGGTGCGCTACGGAAGGTGCTTGGCTGAGCTGTATGGGCCATGGCCCTGGCACTCTGCTAGCTGAACCACGCGGTGCGAGGACTGGAGAGTGATGCGAAGGTCCAATTAGCACGACACGCCCATAAGCGAAGATAAATATTCTTGCTTCAGCAGATTCGGCCTCGTCCCTCGCGTTCAATCGTCGGCGTGTCGACGCACCTGTTTCGACCGGTGAAGCCGTCAGGGATTAAGCTCGCGGGCGCCAATTTAGCTCCAAGCGAGGCGTACGCTGCCGGCTGGGTTGGCTGGGCAGGGTTCCCTTCCCACTGTAACGGCGGGCCCTTTCACCAACAGGGAAGGGGGGGTGCGAATCACGGACGCACGGTGGACGGATTTGGTCAATTATTTCAATCGCTATTCAAATCGACGGTAGAGTCTTGGTACATTTTATCGCATCGTACAAACTGACGTACCCCCCTGTGGTGGTCTTACAGACGTGCATGCGTGGTCGCTACAGACCGGCCTGCAGCGTGTAGCCTCCGTCGACGGCCACGTTCTGGCCGTTGAGATACTGGTTTGTGGCGAAGAAGAGGATGGCGCCGGCCATGTCCTCGTCCTTGCCGGGGCGTGCCGCGGGCACCTTGCTCTCGTACTTTTCCTTGGGGATCTGGCTCTTCTGCGCCTCGTCGGCACTCTCGCCCGTCGTCATCTCGCTAGGGAAGACACCGGGCGCCAGGCTGTTGACGCGTACCTTGACGTCGTTCTGCGAGATCTCGTGCGCCAGCATGCGGCTGACGTGGATAGCCGCCGCCTTGGAGGCGTTGTACGAAAAGTGGTGCTGCGACTTCTGGATCATGCCGCTGATGCTGGTGATGTTGATGATGGTGCTGGACCAGCCGGGGTGCGTCTCGGTCGACTTCTCCAGCAGCGGCAGCAGCGATATCGAGAGGAAGTAGCCCGACGGCACGTTCGTCTGGTACGTCGACAGCCAGTCGTCAAAGTCGGCCGCCTTGTCGTCGAACAGCTTGCGCTTCATGTCGCCGCCCGTGTCCGACTCGACCTCGAAGCTGGTCGAGCTGATGCCTGCGTTGTTGACGAGGACGCAGAGGCACTTCTCGCGCGACTCGAGCTCCTTGACAAGCTTGGTGATCTCGTCCTTCTTGCTGACGTCCGCGGGAAGGCCGATGATCTCGCCGCGGATGTCCTTGCCGTACGTCTCAACCACCTTGTCGAGCTTCTCCTTCGTGCGGCCCGTGATGTACACCTTGGCGCCGTTGGCCGCGAGGGCCTGCGTGGCCATGAGGCCGATGCCCGTGCCGCCGCCCGTGACGAGCGCCACCTTGCCGGAGAGGTCGAACAGGTGCTCGCGCGTGAAGAGCTTGTTGCCCTCGGCGCCGGCGGTCTTTACGGATGACATTGCGCGGATGCGTAGCGGGTTTGTGAGGAGTGCGCTGGATGTGGAGGTGGGACGAGCTGTGAAGAAAGCCTGGGAGAGACCGTTCAGGGCGGCTTGGTTTCTCGAGGACGGTGTAATGGGGACGAAGGTTCGTTGGGCTTTGGAGCGGAAGAGGAAGGTTCGGAGAACAGTGGGAGAGGACATGATGGTCATCAGGCAGTCAAGGAAAAACGGTAGACGGATGCTTATATCAACAGTCGTACAATAAGAACAGAGACCGACGTGTACAATGACATCCTCGAGCGTGTGCATCCCCAGAATATGCAGAGGCGAGACGTGTCCATGACGACAGCGGTCCAGATTCAGTGCGTCCCGTCCGTGGGCGCGAGTGCTTGGAATGACGAGGTATTGGCGTTGAGTAGCAGGAGCGGCCGAGTAGCACCTGCATCCACTGTCCATTGCTCCTTCTGGTCGGGATGAGCCCCGACGAGCCTGCTGATTGGCACATCACATGGGGGACCATCAACACGCCGGAGAGAAACCTCCGCTGCCATAGCGTCATGATTCAGCGATGATCTAACCACCACGACGTCCACATCACACATCCGTCACCCATCGGCCATCGACGGCCGACCCTCGACAGCCGACCCTCGACCGTCGGACCATCCATCGCTCTCGGGGGTGGACATCTTGTCAGTTCATACAGACTATCGTCAGTGGGCTCCATCATGCCTATTTCCAGCGAGCGCCTCGGCCTTTCCTCCTAGATCATACATGGACGGCTCGGTGCGACGTCCCGAGAGAAACGGGTATTCCTACACAGGCAGACCAACCAGATGGGCTGCCGATTTCCTCCTCCGCCTCCCTTCAACCTCACCGCACGTTGATGTGTTGGATGGCATCGCGCCACTTTTTCTCGTCCGTCCTGCGACTCGTCAGTAGAGGGCTCAAGCCACGGCCGTCCAGCGTCGCAGTACTTACTTGTTGAACTGCAGGATCCTCCCCAGGACCGGCACCAGCTGCTCCCGTAACCTGTTGTCCTTCTGCTCCAGGAACTGCAGCAGGATCGTCTTCAGGTACATGTTGTCGCCGCCGCCCGGACCCGCGGCGCCGTTGGCCCCTGAGCGCGCCGAGTCCATCGAGCTCCGCTCCGAGCTGAGGCTCGACCCCAGTTTGGCCTGGGCCGTCTTGAGGTCCTTGGACACCTTGTCGAAGCGCTGCTTGGATTCCTCGAGAAGTCTCCGGAGATCCGTCTTCTGCTTCTCTGCGTCCCGCACCTGCTGCTCCGATGCATCGAGGGCCGAGCGGAGGTCCGACACGGCCGTTCGCATCTCTGTCACCTCCGCTTCCGTCTTCTCCTCAATGCCCTCGAGCTCCTCGCGCCGCCTCTTCCAGTCGCGCGCCTTCGTCTCGAGCTCGTCCTTTTCGTTGGCCAGAGTCTTGATCTCGCGTTCGACGTCGCGGATCCTCTGCTTCAGCTCTTCCGTCTCGCGCGACTTGCGACGCGCCAGGGTGCTAGATTCGTCTTCAATCCGGTCTCGCTCCTCAATGGCCGCCTCCATGCGAGACCGCATCTCCCGCACTTTGCTGTCTGCCCGCTCGTCCACATCAGCAAGCATGCCACGCATGCGCTCTGCTTCGCGAGACCGCTCGGACAGGTGCTTCTGAATCTCGCCAAGCTCCTCCTCCAGTGCCTCTGACTGGGATCGGGACTCCTTGAGCTGGGTGGAGAGCTCCGCCGTCTGGTCGCGCATGCTGCCCAGGAGACCCTGCGCGTTGGTGTACTGTTGCGTCTTGAGGTTGGCCTCGTCCTGTAGTGACTTCTTCTCCTTCTGCAGCTTCTCGACCTCTTCTTCGAGCTCCTTGACGCGCGGCCTCAGTCGGTTCGCCTCCTCCTTGATGTCCTGTAGCTCGCGCGCCGTCTTCTCCTCCCGGGCGCTGATCTCAACCTTCTCGGCCTCGGAGCGGCGGAGATCACGGCCAGACACCCGCTGTGCATCCTCGAGGCGGACGCGGCTGCTCGTCTCCGCACTCAGCTTCTCTCGCAGTGACTTGATGTCCCCCTCGCGGTCTGTCGTCTGGCGTTGAGCCCGGGCTAGTTCAGCCTTGGCATCCTTCTCCCTCTTCTCCAGGTTACGGAGCTCAGTGGTCTTGGCCGCCAGCTCTTCCTTGGTCGTCTTGAGTGCAGCCGAGTCTTGTCGCAGGCTCTTCATCTCTGGCTGTGCCTTCTGCAACACCTCCCGCAAGTCTGTCAGATCCTTGTAACGGGTCTGCGCGAGCTGCTCTGCTGCGCTCAGATCGGATTGCAACGTCGTCGACTTGCTCTTCAGGTCGTCGTACTCCTTGCGGAGGCCGTCAAACTCGCTCTGCAGCTTGGTCTGCGCCTCGGCGCTGTGCGTGGCAGACCCAATCTCCTTCTCGAGCTCTGCAATCCTGGCCTCGAGGGTAGCCTTCTCAGCCTCGAGCTCCTTGATCCTCTGCTTGGACTCGACGTGGCCTTGGCCAATGTCAGTTAGCTCGTCTCGGAGCGTCTCGATCTCTTCGGTGAGGTCCTCCTCCGTCTTGCGCTGTTTTGAGAGCCGCTCAATCTGCGCGTCACGCTGCGTGACCTCGTCCTTGAGACGCGTGATCTCAGCCTCGAGGTCGGCAGAGCTTGCGCTCGGCTCCTCGGCGGGAGTGACCGCAGCCGCGGGCGACTCCGTCACCACAGTGGTCGGCTCAGGCGTCGCAGTCGACGCCGCAGCCGCGCCACCCTTCTTCTTCTTCTTGTTCTTCTTCTTGGAGGCCGCAGAGGCAGTGGCCGGTGCGGCGGCAGGAGCGGCAGGGGTGGTGGCAGCAGCGGCAGGAGCAGCCTGGGCGGCAGGGGCGGCCGCTGCAGGTCCAGTAGGAGTGGTTTGCGCGGCCTGCGCCTGCTTCTTGGTGAGCTCCGCAATCTTGGCTTCGTCCTCAGACTTGAGTTTCTTGAGGTCGTCGATCGACTCAGTCAGCGTCTTGATCTTCTTCTCTGACTCGACCTTGGCCTTCGTAAGCTTCTCCACCTCGGCGTGCTCCTTGTCGGCCCGGCTGGCAGCTTCGGTAGCCTTGGTCTGCGAGTCCTTCGAAGACGAACGCAGCGTGTCGAGTTCCTTTGACAAGCTGGCCTTGGTCTCCTTCAGCTGAGCCTGGGTCGTCTCGAGCTTCTTGTTGAGGGACGAAATCTCCGTGTCCCTGGCCTCGAGCTGGGTCTTGAGCGAAGCGGTGACGGCGGCTGAGTCGCGGAGCTCACTAGCCTCCCGGGTGGCCTTCTCCAGGTTCTCGACGAGCTCAGAGCTGGATTCCTTGGCGACAGCAAGCTCCTGCTTGAGGGAGCCCACCTCGCTGTTGAGCCTCTCAATCTCTTCGGTCTTTGCATTAACGTCGGCTTGCAATTGGGGGATCTCATCGTCGTAGGAGAAGAAGTCTCCGCCTTCTGCCTCCGCGGGCTTGTCGTCTTCGAGGGCCTGGGGCTTCTGCTTGGGCGAGAAAATGCCCAGGACCGACTGGACGGGCGACTTGACGGAGGAGGGGCCGCTTGTAGGATCCGACGCGGCCTCATGCTCCTTGGCCTCGGACTCCTTGGCCTCGGGCTGGGGCTTGGAGGGGCCCTCGGCGGAGTGGTTGGCCTTGAGCGTGCTGACCTCGTCCTTGAGTTCGGCCAGCTCCCTCTCGGTGGCCTGGTGCTTCTTCTTCATGTCGTCCTTTTCGATGGAGACCTTCTTGTACTCTTCCATGATCAGCTGCTCCTTCTGCTTCAGGGAGTCCAGGTACTCAATGAGAGCTTCGGGTTCCTTGATCGACGTGACGCTGGTGTGCTCCTTGAGGGCCCGTTCGAAAGGCTCGATCGAGGTGGCCCGGCTATGGGCGATTCGGTACGAGCGCAGCAATTCTGATTCAAGTCAATGCCAGGTTATAGAGGAGGGGGTTCCCAATTCAAGCCTCGCCATGGACGTGCATACCGGGATAGGTCTTCTCGAGCTTGTCGAGCTTGCGCAGCTTGGCGCGGATCTCCGGGCTCAGCTCCGTGGGCGCGGCATCTGCATGCTGTGCGCCCTCGGGCTTCTCCTTCTCGCCGTTCGATTGCGCAGCGTCAGACCCGCCATCAACGGCGCTCTGCGCCTCGGTCTTGTCGTCGGCCATGCCGGGAGGCTTGGGGGTCGACGCGCGGCTGGGGTCCTCGCTGTCGTCGAGGACGAAGGCGGCCTCGAAGACGGCGGGGTCGGGGTTCACGGGGGCGTCGGCGGGAAGGTCGGGGACGGGCTTCTGGGAGCGGGAGCGCTTCGACTGCGAGGAGGGGCCGCCGCCGCGCGAGCTGGTGGAGGGGGTGCGCTGGACCGTTGGCTGGTCGGGCTTCTGGCGGGCTTGCTCTTCGGCGATCGTGCGGTCGATCGAGGCTTTGAGTCGCTGCGTGGCCTGGTCAGCGTGGCCGTCCCTTGGTCCAGAAGGCCACAGGGGAGGGCGTTACCTGGAACATGGTGATGTCCGGCGAAGGGGGTTCGCTCAGGTTGGAGCTTCGACCATGCGCGGGTCGAGGTACCAATGGGTAGAGACTGGTGATCGTGTGCTCAGGGGGTCTGCATCGTCTTTCGGGGTGTCTTCAGGTTCGAAGCCGCTGCTCCAGAGGGCGTGGAGGGCGGAAGTTGGCGATGGGGGTTTCTGGTGAGACTGGCCTCTTGGGAACGAATCCCTTTTGTCGAGCAATGGGAGGACCAGGCTGTTCGCTGTTCGCTGTCGCACTAGGCACGGGGCACGGACGGCGGAGCCAAGACGCGTGCGTGTGCCTGCAACTGTGGCGGTGCGGAATTTTTAAAGTGTGGCTTCGCATCGGACCCTGATCGCCAGGGGACGGGTACTTGAATTTATTTTACGAACTAAATAAGAAAATAGACGTTATTTATTATGGCGTATAGTATGAGATGAGCATGTTTAGCCCTTCTTGCCCTTCCGCTTGCGGGTGCCTGATGCGGTGTGCTTTCCAGTCGCCTGGCCCTCAGGACCTACCTCGCCCTGCCCGACCTGAACCATTTCGGGGGTCTCCTCCTCACTGTCGTCTTCCTCCTTGAACTCCTCCCCCGCCGCGACCTCGCCGACGGCCTCCTCCTGCGATCCGAGGACCTCGTTGACGATGCGCTTGCCCTCGTCCATCTCGCCGTTCGCGGCCCCGCATGACATGCATTTCCACATGCCCAGCTCGGCGAGCGACTTGGTCCCCGGAGGGGCCTGGCCGTTGACCAGCCGGCAGGCGTGGCAGATGAGCACGACGCGGTTCTTGGGTGCTGTCTCGTCCTCGCCGAGGAGAAGGTCCATGATGCGGTCGTACCAATGCGACGAGTCGGTGGTCAGCTCGGCTTGCTGGGCGTAGTGCTGCGGGGGTTGCTGGGCGTAGGCGTTGGGCGCGAACTCGGCCGAGGGCTCAAGACTGGTGACAGGGGGCGCGGGCGGACCGCCGAGGCTGGGCTGCGGCGTGCCGGGCGCGGGCGTTGCTCCGTCGCGGCGCTGGATGTTGGCCGTCGGGGGCGGGGGCAGGGTGGTGCGGTTGGGGCCGTGCTGCTGCTGCTGCTGCTGCTGCTGTTGCTGCTTCGACCCGGGGGTCTGAGGGCCGCCCTCTGACGGCTTCCCGTCCTTGCCGGGCTTGCCCTCGCCGCCGTACTTTTCCAGCAGCTGCATGGTCGAGTCGTACTTGGTGGCGTCCTTGAGCTTCTGGATCGTCTTCGCGCGCTCGTCCTGCTGCTCCTTCAGGCGCGCGGAGAGCCTCTCGGTCTTGAAGTTGAAGTAGAGGGTGAGGACGGTCCTCGTCAGGAAAATGCTGCGCGGGGGAGGTTGGTCAGCTGTGCTGCTCTGCGCCTGGGTGCCGGAGGGGAGGGGAGCGACCTACAGAACCGGACCGCCGGCGACGCCCGCCCACTCGCGCGTGCGCATATTTCCCGTCCCGACGACGAGAATCTGCACAATAGCATAGATCAGGTAGGCGAAGGAGAGGTAGAGGGTCCACAGCACGCGCACGCGGCGGGATGTCGCGCGGGCGCGCTCGAGGCGGGCCTGGGAGTCGGCGATCTTGGCCGAGAGGGCGGAGAGGGCCTTCTCGAAGGAGGCGGGAGAGGAGTCATCGCCCTGGTTGACCGTCAGTGATTGTATGGGCTGGGCTTGAGGCGGGGGAACGCACCCTCCAGGGCCAGAAGGAGACCATGACGGGTGGCGGGCGCTGATCTCGTGATTCAAGCGCTTTAAATTCTTCGCAAAGAGAAAAAGAAACAGAGAAGGATTGACGAAGGGCAGCTCTCGGTCAGGTTTGCTGCTCGACCGCGTTGGTCGTCGTTGGGGGTTGGAGCCGTCGGCCTGGTTGACCTTCGAGGGGCTTGTAGGGTGATGTGCAAGGCCTGCCTCTTCTGCCTGCAGCTTCCAGCTCGCAGCTCCAGCTCCAGCGGTGTGACACGTGCGTCTTTGCGAATGACGCACCTGGGTAAGGTAGGGGTCCTGAGCGAGCCGCTTGGGACAGTGAGGTGGAGTTCTGGCGACCTGGCCATGTCGTTGATTATGTAATCAGGACTCGAGACTGGTAGCATCGGATCCACGGCCGGCTCCCCGCTGACCAGTAGCACAACACAAGTACAGAGGTGCACCTAATGGCTTCACTCAACACCAGGGACCACTTCGAATGTCAACTCTTCATGACTCATGCATGGTGCATACGTATCAAACCGATGTGAGATGAGTGAATAACTTCTTCTATCTGTGCATCCGGAACCGCCAGTCTTCAGAGTATGGAAACATGGATCAAACTTCCTGCACAGACTGTCCGCTCAATGCCGAACATGCAACGGGTCAACTTTGTGTGGGTCGTGAACATCGTAACGAGGCGTAACATCAGTATGTACCTGGGCATGCACTCCACATCCTTGCTTCCAAATCTACTGATGTGCCCCCTCACTCAAGCTTCTTCTGGCCGTATGCGCAAGACCTGTTCATGTCAGTAGAGTCTCATGAAATAATTGTAGAGCGAAGAGACGTACGCAAAGTAGTAGGCATGGTTGGAGCGCTTCTTCAGCTCGCTGCGCACGGAGGCGATGTACGCGTGGGTCTGGACCAGGTCCCATCCGTGGACGTTCGTAAGGATGTAGAGCATGAAGCCCTCGAGGCCCTCCTCGGTGGCGACGTAGTTGTACCGGCCGACGTCCTTTAGGACGGGGTCGGCGGCCCAGCCGCCCATGGGCAGCTTGAGGCGGCGCTCGTCGACGTTCTGAAAGCCGGCGTCCTTCATCCAGCCCATGTTGACCTGGTCGATGATGATGTTGAAGGTGCGGCCGAGTTTCTCGCCAGCCTTGATGAAGAGGTCGCCGTACTCGTGCCAGGCGGAGTTGGGAGCGATGGACCCGTCGTCGCAGTAGACGTGGGGGTCATAGTCGGTGTGTTGGAACCAGCCGCCGGGCTTCAGGCAGCGGTAGACCTCACTGTAGAGAAACGGCCAGTCCTTGATGGATCCCATGAGGAGGCGCATGTGGATGAAGTCGAAGTGGTTGTCGGGGAAGGTCCAGGGCAGCTGGGCATCGTCGAGCTCGAACCTGCAGTTGGGCGGCACCCATGATGGCTGGATGGGCGACAGGTCCGTACCGATGACCTCAGCGCCGGGGAACTGGTCCGCGAAGTCGCTTAGAGGCGCAGTCAGCTAACAAAACACAGCAAGTAAGGGGACGCCCGAGGGGTGTCGTACATGGCCCAGATGCCGGTTCCTGTGCCGACATCGAGGACTCTCTGGGGGTTTTCCCCAATGGGAGCGACGTAGAGCTTGTTGTCCGTGGCCATGAGCAGCATCTGGTGGCTGTGAGGTGTGAGCGTGAGCCGCCCTTCTCGAAGGGTGCGGGGCCGAGGGAAACATCTCACTTGATGTCGAGATGTTCATTCTGCTTGTCATCATTGGGACCCCTAGAGACGGCAGGTCAGCGGCGGCAGTCGAAGCCGGGACGAAGGAGGTCGACGCACCAGTACTCGGTGTCGGACTTGAAGTTGTGGAAGGTGCGGCCATAAATCTTGCGGTACTCCAGGATGCTGTCTGAGACGGATGCGGTGGAGCTCAGACTGGGTGAGGTTAAGTTGATGAGCGAGGATCATCAGACCGAAGGTGCGCAGAATACGCGGAGCACAGCATACCTGTCGTCAAAGCCATCGTCCGTCTGATTGTCCTGCTCGTGCTGGACATCCTGGGGGCTTGGTGAGTGAGAGCAGTCGGATCGATTGGCGGTGGGAACCTACCACTTGGATGTTGGGGCCTGCGGCGGCTGATGTTGGAGAGGATGCGGGTGGAGGCGACTGGGCGGCGGGTGGCTGGGCCACGGGTGACTGTGCCTGTGCCACGGGCGACGTCGGAGGTGAGACATTGGCGGCCGCTGACGCCTGCGGCGTCTCAGTAGAGGAAGCCATTGCTACGGGGCGTTGGGATGGTGCGTCGCACAAGGCAGGTGGATGGCTGGGCTGGCGGGGGTTTGCAGGTTGGGACGAGAGAAGAAACGCGGGTGATCTGGGACGATTCTATGGAGCTTGGAGCGGGGGAAATGCAAATGCTGGGAGACAGGGTGTTCGCTGTTCATCTCTACCCCGCCAAGACTGAGGGGATTTTAATGAGAGGCCCCGGAGGCCCCCTGCCGTTAGATTCGTCGTCGCGGCGGGCCCCTGTTGTTAGCCTCGCAGTCGCAGTGGGACCCTGCTGTCGCATTCGCAAGTCACAGCGGGCAAATCGTTGTTCGTCCAGGGGTTCACTAATCGCATGCCGTTCATCACCTACGCTTATTGTACCTGACCTTACCTTACACATATCCCGTCGGCCAGCGGGAGGCGTAGGTCTTGGTTGAGCCCACCACATACCTTCCAGATAGAGGAGAGATGAAATCCGCCGCATCGGTGGCACTTCCGCCAACGATGGTGAAGACGTCGGAGTCCATGCCTACACAACACCTTCTCGCGGTCGTTTGGGTACTCCTCGGCAGGTGGCGACAGAGAGGACTTGACACCCCTACATCCGAGATGATCACGTGGGAGCTCATTGTTATGGAGGTGCGCATGCTGGCGCGATTGGAGGCCTAAACCAAACGGTCCCGGTTTACTTGGATGGAAAATATAACACGCAAATAGTTAGTCGATCCACCTATTGGGCAGGGGGGGGGGTTCAGGGAGCCTGCTCATCAGCAGCGTCGTGACTTTTGTCCTAACCTGAGCCACGGTACCACAATTCAGGTACAGAATAGTTCGTTGACGGGCACTTTCACCCAGCTGAGACCGCACATTCGCCCGTGGGCGAAAAACTTGGTTTGCGAAACGACTCCCTCGATGACAGGGTTGAGGGAGGGAAGTTGCTGGAGACAATTACCCCCTGATAGCGCTACCCACCACCTTGCTAGCTTTGGCTAGAACAATCGTAGCTCTTAGACCAGCGGGTTAACAATCATAGGGTTTAGTGTCTGTTTTGCACGCGGAGACTATCAACACGTTAGGTCCTTTAGGTACGATATGTTATGTTATGTTCTTTACGGCGGCAAGAAAAGCTCACCCCAAATCAAAACGATCACTATGTGGCTTCGCAGAAACCCAAGAACCAAAGAAGGGTTCCAGCTTACAAAAGACCACATTTCCAGCCCATGGCTATACTCAGATTCACACTAGCTATCGCCTCATGCCTTCATCGCAGTCATCGATTTAATAATCGTGGAGATTTATCATCTAGTTAGCGACAATCTTCGTCATCTACTTTCACCTAATTCGTCTGTTCCGCCACCAGACTGTGAGTGCGCTCCGGCCATCAACTCCAGACCTCCGACTCATCGAAGAGCAGGCCAACGCCCCAACAAACACGAACCGCCTGTGGTTGAGAGCTCGCCGTCCAGGATCTTTGCGCACTTCGACCTCATCTCCTCACTGACTGGGCACATTTGCCATGTATCCTGTGAGTTCCTTCGCACTGACTGAGATCGTATGGCGAAAAGCCCAAGGAGACCAACAAAACGACAACCCCGCCCAACTGCGGAGATACGGGTACGAAACCACCGAACAGTGCTACGTGCTCATGACTCAAACATGCCCCATAGTCTGGTGAGAACACCTCTAACGCCTCTTCCGTTTTTGCCGATCCAGTCTAACAATCACCAGACTCCAGGCAAAGGCGGCTCTCGGAGACTTTCATGGTCGTCAACCGCTAAGACCGGCCGCCATCATGTCCAGACCCATGTCATTACCAGCCCGCCCGCCTCACCCCTCCTTTCCAAGCCCGGATCGGAGAAAGGCGATTTATTAAGCACGTTCTAAGAATGGCAAGTGGATAGGGCAGTTCTAAAGCGTGTTGTGGTTGACGACATGGCCACGTTTCATCTCCAGTTCTCTTTGGGCTCTTGTGCCAGTTCTAGACATTACGAGGACGCCCCTCAGAGTCGCCCGCTCCTCTCCTCCAAGACACGAGAGCCATTCACCCCACGCGAAGGCGAGTTGCTACGCCAGTTGAAGGAGAAACGGGAAGTCTCATGGAAAGATTTGAACAAACGGTTTGAAGAGAGCTATCCCAGGCGGGGTTTCGGAGTGCTTCAGGTGCGATAATGTACCAGACTAAAAGATCGGATTCGGCTGTAGCAGCTTCTCGCGGTTGGTCCGCCGTGATCTGTCGGCTGTCCTGTTCACCCAGGCCGCTGCAAGAGTGTTCGGTTAGGACGTTGCCACTGTCTATCGGTGAGCATTTCCAATGTCATGCGATCAACTCGCCCACCTTACACCATTGGTGACTGGTATTACTGCCGCGATCTTTGACTGGCAGGTAATAAACCGATCTTTTACTTCTTCCCGGGACTCACCCGATACTCGAGTCAAAATGCATATAAGAGCCAAGAATGTGTGTGTCGATCACATAATTGATCGATCCTATGTGCTGCAGTTCCGACTATAGACTATCACCTACTGACCACCTACAGGTTTGAATAACATGGGCTCAGGCATTCACTCTCTAACTCGCGAAAACAAATGAATCCGGAAATACAAGTCATTCCAAACTCCACTCAGAGAGCCGCAACCGCAAGAAGGCCACTCAGCAGTGCGCCGCCAATAAACCAGAGGCTCGCGGTGTTGACAGAACCAGCCGCCTCCTCGCCGTCCACATCGTCCGTGCCGTTGTTAATCATCACCAAAGCTGGCACCACGTCGAAACCTGTGAAATTGCCAAGATCGGTCGCTTCCATGTTCACAAGACGATCAACAACATCAACAGCTGCGTTATCAGAGGTGTTGGTGCCCTCAACGGGGGTAGGTTGGCCTTCGGCGTCAAAGGTGAATGTTGCGGTATCCAGGTGGTCATAGGCATTGGTGGGGAGGGTGAGATGGTCGAAGCCGTCGAGCTGGGTGGTAGTCTGGCCGTCAAAGGCCCACGTCTTCGCAGGCAGGGAGGAGGATACATCGATCCCGCCGCTAGGAGCAGGACCTTCGTACATGGCCGCGCATGCGGTGCTGCCCGCCAGCTCGGTAGCAGGGAAAGTCGCGTGGCAGTCCGTGGCCTGGGAATCCAGCGAATAACCACTGAGAATAAGTTCCATGATCAATAACGCATCCCTTTTGTGCAGTCTTCATTGGTAACATACCTGGGGCAGCAGATGATGGCTGTCTCCTCGGGGCCCAGAGCTGAAGTGATCATATTGGGTACAAAGTTGTCGGCGGGGAAGAAGGAGGCCGTGGGCGAGGCGGTGCCTGAGGCGTCCGGGTCGGTAGGGGTAAAGACGCCGTCGATGCTGGCGGTGCCGTCGCTCATGGCAGCTACGCCGGCCGTTTCCCACCCAGCCGGGCAAGCGTATGCGGGTGAGAAGTACATCATGGTGGTCATCGAGGGGACAACCGTGGCAGCTGAAGAGTAGTACGAAGCGAAGGCATCACCATGTGGGAGACATTCGCTGTTGAAAATCTCACCAGAGAGGCAATCTTGATCAACCAGCATGACAGGACCAAACCTGGATGGGCCGGCGACCTTCCAGTTACTCCATGGCGTTGTGCACGATTTGGGGGCGGTGAAAGTGGAGGTCACCGCACCGATATTAACGAGGTGAAGATCACCACCGACGGAAGTGGTAGGCATGTTAATTATGCGGTAACTGGATGTCGAGGGAAGTCGACGAAGTAAGTCTAAGATGACAGTGTAGATTGCAGGTCTTGGTGGTGAAAGAGGTTCCTATGTCGATCCCTAGTGGGCCTAGCAAGCTGATTTATAGTCCGGCCAGCGCCCGCTGATTCTCCTGTCCGTGATGTCTTCGGGCCAGAACTCGTGAAATTGGGTGGTGTGATGGTTGTCTGGCCAAGCTTCTTGTTACGGTCGGTTGGGGGGCTATGTCGCTGCGTCAGGGCCTGCGTGCTCATCAGCAGGCCTGCCGGGCCGCTGGAGTCTCTTGGGTTGATATGGTGGGTAGCAAGCCAGCAGCCAAGCCTGAGGGCCTCAAAAATTCGAGGCCTCCGCAGGAATGGCGCCAATCAACGTGCAGCGAAATAACCGACAATTTGGTTCGAGTTTGCGATGGCTTCAAACCGTGACGCAAGCTCATCATGTTCCTGACATGACAGGGGCTAGGGGGTGACGTGGTTCTCTGCAATCGGCACAACGGGCCACAGCCAGGGAAAAGGCAAAAGGTCAGAACTCCAGGACCAAGTAACAAGCCGATTTGCTTGTCAGAATAACGTAGATAATGATTTACTCCTCTTTAGCTAGCCCTAAGCTACCTGTACGCGGTACTCCCAGTAGTTGGAATCAGAGGCACTAAGCGGAGTACATGGCATGCTTGTGATGCAGTTCGTAATGCCGCAGACAAGAAGATCTCAAGTTTGGCGGATGTGATAGATATGGAAAAAGAAATGCGGACGCGGACGTTGTGTTTGCTTGAGCGAACTGCCCTCCGGGTGACAAGGAGTGTCGTCGAAGAGCGAAGGAGAGAGTGTACATATCATGTTTTTGGAGCGTCATAATTTTTGCGTCTTGCACGATCAAGGAGCCTCCCTTAATGTCAGTGCTATCTTCTGTTTTCGCAGTGGGTTCTTCGCCGGAGTCGACTGCTGATAGTCAAGGCAGTAGGCTGCTACGTCACACGGTTTGCGCCTGGTGTCAAAGTCATCACCCTCTTCAATCAAGGTCACCTTGGGGCCCCCCCGAACCTTTTAACCATGCAAACTGGTCTCGGCTGCAACGTGAATGGGACCCTGCGATCCATCGGTGCCTTTGACGCACAGGGCCTGGTACGGATGCCCGCACACCTCACATTTCCTGAAGCTGCTACCTTAAGCTGTGCCGGTCTCACGGCCTGGAATGCCTTATTCGGCCTCAGCGATAAGAAGCTTATGCCGGGTCAGTATGTCCTCACTCAGGGCACCGGAGGCGTCAGCATTTTGCAGTGCAGTTTGCCAAGATCATGGGCGCAAAGGTCATCGCGACGACCAGCTCGGCCGAGAAGGCGCATCTGCTTCGCAAGCTGGGCGCCGACCACATCATCAACTACCGCGACACACCCGAGTGGGGTTCAAAGGCCAAAGAGTTTACCGGCGGAGTCGGCATTGACCACATCGTCGATGTTGTTGGCCCCGCTTCGATGAAACAAAATCTACAGAGCATCAAGGTCGACGGTGTGATCAGCCATATCGGCATCGTGGGCGGCACAGAGGATGGAAATCCGGGCACCCTCGCCGGCGTTAACAGTCTATGCATCACTCGTGGCATCCTTGTGGGAAATAGGGTCCAAATGGATGAGATGTGCCGCGCTGTTGAAGCGCACGAAGAAGCTTTGCGGCCGATTCTCGACCTTAAAGTCTTCAATCTAGCCCAGGTAAAGGAGGTATATGACTACCAATGGGCCGGTAAGCACCAGGGCAAGGTTGGGATCGAGATCGATCACTATGGCATTAATGAACAGATATATTGTATCACTGTGCCACACTCGTACAGCTGGGTAATTAATCGATGCTCAGGCGGGCCGGGGACCAGGGAAGTCTAGTGCGGGTCTTTTATGCCAGTCTTCTGGAGTAGTCATGAGTGGGATCATCAGCAATAACCACCAAAGAATAAATGATTCTCCCCTTTTCAGATCTTCTTCGAAGAAGCTGAGAGTGATAAAAAAATCCTTGAGTACAACCGGCGGTCACCTGGAAGGATACCTATTGCTTCCACTTGACTTTGATCACTTTGAAGCAATATGGATTCTTGGTGCCTTCTTAGCGCGCGGTTGCCCTCAGCTTTTTGTGCCGGCTCCCTGGTGCTCCAAGCCCTCCTCCTCCATCTAGGCATCACTTACAAACCTTTTAATCAAGATAGGAACTTGAGGGCCTTCAAACAGCCGATGAGTCTATTCTTCATGGTTAACATCTTGACATCAGCCCGCTCGGTCTGCTCAGAAATGTTCCTTTTTTACTGATCCTAGATGGGGTGTCGATCACCTAAACTTTGGCTGCACTGGCACGAATTCAACTTTTGCTCCAGACTTGTTGGATCTACTCGGAGCCAGTAGCATCGAACGAGCGAAGGTACAGAGTGACTGATGGAGACGCCGAAACACACAATGAGTTCGAGTTTGGACGAACGTTTACTCCGAAGCAATTCACCGACGATGAGGCGAACTACGCCGCAGTACCTTGCAGGGGAAAAAAGTTTCATTCGGTCATGATTCATGCAGATCGAAAAGGGTGTTGTACTGAAAGCTACAGCTGTAGTATCGTAAATATTTGAGCTGACTCTACCTCTCTACATTGAGATTCCGCAGTTGGGTTTCGGATGATTGAGGAGCTTTTCAGGGCACAACCTGCAGCCCTGGGATGAAACGAGCGCCGCGGGGGCTCAAGGCTGCTATATAAGAGCTGCGGAGGGCCTTCCTCCCGTAGGTGGAGGGCGGATTTGAGGGGGCCTATATCGCTATACCTGCGAATAGACTATGCAGCGCTCTATTGGGAGACCTCCTCACTCTGCCTACGACTACATCTTGACAAAGCGCCTTGATGTACAGGACTTTGTTAGTCGGGTGGATAACTAGACAGATTGGAGGAAGCAGCCAAAACCGATCAGCTGCCTCGATGTTTTGGGTAATACTAACTGAAGACAGACTCCTTCTGGCATGGAATGCCTCATCGGAAACATCGGACATATGGTGCCACGAGACGTTCTCTACCACATGAGCCTAGTGACCAGCGCCGGGCACGTAAACCACGACTCACACTCTCATCTCACACTCTAGTGTGCTATGGCATTTCCGTTTGCTCCGATGGACCGCTTGTCTGAAGACTTAAAAGTATGTGTTGTCACTCTGTAGCGCCCCGCTGGGTTCGATCAGTTAAAGGATGAGCAACTGGTGTGAATGCTAGTTGTTGACAACTTTCCCCACTACACCACGTGAGAGCAGTATCTGCTGAGACAACAGATGTCGGTGACGGTGCAGTGCAGAGCCATGAAGCTCAATCACACAATTGGGATTGGGATCATCAGACTTCCTCAAATCCTCACAGTCAGGCAACGCCAAGCAAGGCACGCGAATCAACAATCAAGGAATGGGACCCCTTCCCCGCGATTACCATTAAGGCACAGCCATAAGGTCGGCCCTTTGCCCTTTTTGTACTGCGGGGTGTTACATCGAGACCCCGGCCACGACGCAGCTCCCTCCCGATTTGAGAAGCCCCTTTCCCAATCGCGACACACACGCCGGGTCATGCTACCTACTCTTCCTGCCGCGTTACAACAACACCACCTCGATCATCATCACATGAATTCCTCGGCACAAGGCCAGCCAAGACAAAGGATGGAAGTGATGGCGGCCCCCAGGCATAAAGTAGGAGACCAATGCCTTCATGCTTCGGCATGGACCTCTGATCCCAGCTCACCCGCCGCATCTCGTCATCATGTTGCTCCAAAGTGTTCCTCTCCTGATGCTGGCCCTCACGGCGTCTGCCGAGCCGTACAATACCTATGACGGCCCCGGGTTCCCCGCCTGCCACGACGTCGCCGCCGTGTACAACCCAAAGAGCGTCGACGACATCCAGGCTCTGGTCCAGGATGCCATTGCCGCCGGGCAGAAGGTCCGCGCCTCGGGACTCGGCCACATGTGGTACGACACCATGTGCTCTGACGACCCGAACACAGTCATTATCCGCACGGAAGAGGTGCACGGCATCTACGACCTGGACCTCGAGGGCGGGTCTGTGTGGTTCGAGGCCGGCGTGACGTTCATCCAACTCGCCGAGTGGCTTCACGAGCGAGGTGCTTCGGTAGGGTACACGCTCGTGAACTGGAACATCACTCTGGCGGGCTCAGTCGCCATGGGGGCGCACCGGTCGTCGATTCGGGAGGATTCGATGGTCGCTGCTGGCGTGCTGGAGATGGACATTGTCGACGGCACCGGGGAGGTCCGGAGAATTGTGAGAGACGAGAGCGATGATGACTGGCTGTCGGCCAGCACTTCTCTTGGTCTGCTGGGTGTCATTGTCAGGATGAAGTTCAAGATCTACCCTGACTTCAAGGTCTATGCGGACCAAAAGACGTAGGTTCTCGCCGGACAATTCCGCGGGGGAGCAATGCTAACCTCGCGCAGTCTTGACGAGAAGGAGGTCCTTGATGGAGACATCTACGGCATGATCGCGCCATATGCAACGGCCAACTTTTGGGTAAGAGCCTCCTCGGCATTAAGAATGTAACGCTGACCCGTCTCGTTAGTGGTGGCCCTATAAGCGCAAGTTCCACTGGCGCTACTACGATGAGGTCGATGAGGGCACCAGCGACCAGGAAGGTTTCCAGAACACCTTCTCGGTGACGCCCGTCGAGGGAAATGCCGCGCGGATTCTCCTCGACAGCGGCAAGTACCTCGCGACGTCGAACATGCTCGCGGAGGAGATCTTCTTCGGACAGTGGGAGAAGCCCAACTTCCGCGAGAAGACGACCTGGGAGCCCATCGAGAGCTGGCCCGTCTACGGGTGGAACTACGACGTGCTCATCGGCGGCCTGTACCCGGACCAGCGACCCAACTGGGAGTACAACCTGCGGGCGTACACGCTGGAGCTGGCCTTCCCGATGACGCAGGCGAACGCGGTGCTGAAGCGTGTGCGGGCGCTGTTCGACGCCGAGCTGTGGAAGCTGACGGTCATGACGTCAACGTATCGGAGCGGCATCAACATCAAGTTCGGGAAGCCCTACTACGACTTCCTCGGACAGGTGACGTACAACACCTCGGACGGGGCGGACTGGACCAAGGGGGCGATCATGTTCGACTTCCCGAGCTACCGACCGAGCATCGGTGATCATCTGCGATTTAACGAACCGTTTTGTGAGTTGCCGCGAGCTGTCCCTGAAGCTGGATCGAAACTGACGGATAGCAGACCACAAGCTCGCCAAGACGCTCGTGGACGAGTTTCCTTGCCGGCCGCACTGGACGAAGAACACGAGGGAGGTGTTCAAGAACTCCGCCAAGCACATTGATCCTGATGTAAGTGATGCGTCTTCAAAGAGTGTTGTAGACGTTGTACTGATGGGCTTTAGCATCTTCGCCGGTTCAAGGCTGTCCGGGAGAAGTTTGATCCCAACGGGGTGTTCAAGAGCGTCGTTGGCGAGACTCTGGGGCTTTACTGAGATGATACCTTTGTGTCGTTTGCAACTTGATGATCAGAATACCCCATTCACTCAAGCCGCTGAGAGCACTCGCCAGGCGGCTCTGTATCTTGATAGGATATGTACAAAGTTACTACAAGATGCAATTGACGTAGGTGTCATGCAAGATCGAGGCGGTCCATGCCGTGAATGCACCCCTTAAGTCCGATAATGTGCTGTGCCGGTTGAGGTGATGTGAGAGGGGGTGAACCAAGACGACATTGCATGTGACTTCCCCTCCCCCGCCGTCGGAGTGACTTGGGATGACATCACGAATCTCAACCTCATCCCGTCTCGTCTCACTTCACGTCAACGATCTGGACGATTCCGTCTCAAGCCAGCGTCTCTCATCAAAATAGTACGTACTGGAAGCACCGACCGTGCATCAGACACCATGTCTCCCATCCTCATCATCGGGGCCACGCGCGGCCTCGGCGCGGCCCTCACCAAGCACTACGCCGGCCTACCGGGCCACACGGTGTACGGCACGACGCGGTCCTCGCAGGCGCCGGCGGGCTTCCCGTCGAACGTCAAGTGGCTCCCGGACATCGACCTCACGGAGTCCTCGGCCGGGACGACGCTGGTGCGGCTCCTCGGCGGGGCGCAGCCGCTCTCGGCCGTGTTCGTGACAGCGGGGCACTTCACGACGGAGGACCTCAGCGCGGACAAGGGCCCGGACTGGGCGGAGGAGCAGCGGATGTACACGACGAGCGCGATCGCGCCCGTGTTCCTGGTGCACGCGCTCACGCACGCGGGCCTCCTGCGGGCGGGGGCGCGGCTGGTGCTCGTGTCGTCGGAGAGCGGGAGCATCGGGCTGCGGCACGAGGTCGAGGGCGGGGGCAACTACGCGCACCACGCGAGCAAGGCGGCGCTCAACATGGTGGGCCGGCTGCTGAGCCTGGACCTGCGGGAGCGGGAGGTCATCGTGAGCATCGTGCACCCGGGGTTCATGCGGACGGAGATGACGGCCGGCGTCGGGTTCGACAAGTACTGGGACGAGGGGGGCGCCGTGACGCCCGAGGAGGCGGCCGAGAGCCTAGCCGCGTGGACCGAGGGCCTCGACATCAGCAAGACGGGCCAGTACTGGGCGCCGAGGGGACCGCGTAAGTTTTTTTTTTTTTGTTATCTCTCTTTTTTTTTTCTCTCTTTTAGGAGGACAAACGCTGACGGTGCGCGCTGTTACAGGAGACATTGGTACGGCCGAGGCGGTGCTGGGCAAAGATCTCTCGACGCCGCTGCAGCTGCCGTGGTGAGGTAGGTGTCTGGATGTGAGTCTTACGGACGAAAGCTCGACCTGCCACCACCGAGCATGGTCTGCTGGCGTCGCCAAGTCGCGTCGGCATACGAGCCGGGCCATCATCTCACGAGCGAGCCCGGCTGGGGCAGAACGTCAATGACGTCAAGCGAGGATGGCACCTAGTGGGTATGTGGGCATCGGCGCAATCAAATATGCTGCTAGCGATCTCGGCCTTGTCATGTTGTGTCGTGTCGTGTCGTGCCATGTCGTGTCGTGTCGCGACCTGTCGCGTTTTTCACCCGTCACCAACTTTTCTGTCTGTCCTACCAGGGGACGGTTACCCACCCCCTTATAGGTAGTATACAAATTCCCCACAGACATCTGGTGTCTGTGGGTTCGTTAGGATCGAGAGAGAAAAAAAAAAAAGGAAACCGAAATGAGCCACCCCTGATGCTACCCCCTGCGCTCATCAGGGTCTCCTCCTCCCAATTCATCACGTCGCCCGGCGGGCTGTGCAATCTCCCGATCCGAGGTGCCAAGACGGCGCCGTCCTGCGCGTCGCTGCGTCGGTCGGTCGGTCGGTCGGTCGCCAGCCAGCCAGCCAGCGGGCCAGCAAGAACAAATCGTGCTTCTGCTGGTTGGAGGTCTCGGATGGTGGGCGTGTGTGCATGTCTGAGATCCGAACGGCATGGCTGGCGTGTGCTGGCATGATGCTGCACCGGTATCGCGGTCGAGAGGACCGCTCTGCATGCGTGTCCCATGCCTGCCTTGTCTCTGCCTCGCAATGCCAGGCATGGCAGAGACGTAGGACGCCAAGAAGCAGGAGGAGAAGGAGGGCTGATCGGCTGCGGGTGAACGGCGGTGAGAGCTCGGCGGCGGCTTGGCTCTCACCCCCCATCCCCCCCCCCCCCCCGAGCATGCCGGGCGGGCTCCAGATCGCGATCCGGGGCGCTTGCTTGTCTCAACAATCGTTTTTCCGAGCCCCAGCCGGGCTTGCAGCACAAAGGAAGCCGAGAGACAGCATCATCGCCAGCGGCACCAGAGGGGCGCTGGGGCTGGAGCTGACCGGGCCAAGGAGGACAGGGACCAGCTGTCGGCGACGGAATAGCAACACTGTATGTGGAACCTGGCTCATTATCATCACGGCAATCTACGAGGGCGACAGGCCAGGCCAGTACGGGAATACCAGGCCCGGCGCGGGACTAGTGAGCGCCATTGCGCGCCGGACAATTCGAGAGCCGGAGGAGGCTGGAGGGTGCCTCCGATGTGCCTCGAGCATGGGGCACAGAAGCAGCGAACCGACAGCAACACGAGCAGCGGTCGCAGTGAAATCAGGTTCGCTGTGATGGATGTGATCACGTCTGATCCCGGCTGTCAGGGCTGGCGTCTTGGCGGGCAGGATGCAGACCTGGGTCTCCAGGGAACACGAGCTGGCGTGCGGAAGATCGGCGCAGCATCAGATACCGAGGCAGGGCGGCTCCTAGCACGTTATCATGGCAAATGAAGGCAATGTTAGTAGGTGTTCCTAGAGGCAGGCGATCGACCACTACGGTTCTCGGGCAGGACGAGAGAAGAGGACGGTTGCGGGGGTAGGACTGGGTCGGGTCGCGAAGGAGTTGAGCTGTGTGTCCATGGCCGGGCCGCTTTAGTCAGGGCAATCTGCCACCATCAGATGACGTCTGTCAATGTGGGTGCGCTGCTGGTGCTTGTGCTTGGGTGCCGCCGGGTTGCGAGTCTGGGGAACGAGTTGGTAAAAAAAAGGGGGGGGGGGGGGGGGAGATGCCTCAGGGGTCTGTCTATTCTTTTTCTTCAGACTCCATACTCCGTAGCCCCAAGCCGAGAACACGTTCTGGAGAGACTGTGTTGGACTGGACACCGGCTCCATGCACATCGTAAAGACAAATTGCTGTGAAGGCATGTCATTTTGTTGGGTTTTGCGGATCGACGGCCACAGCAGTCCCAGGACAGGAGGAAAGGGAAAAAGGGGAGGGGGGGTGAAGGAGGGCCATGATGGGCAGAATCCCGACAGGGGGCAGGCCTGTCGAGTGCGACGGCGGAACTCCACTTGAGTGAGTGAGTGACGATGGATGGTTTAGGGGTCTTTTTTTCCCATTTGTGGAGCGACAACCCTAACCGTATGTAGGGTGGGATGGTAAAAGGGCGATGCGTGGTGGACTATTCGGCCCCCTTATTTCTGGTGTTGAGAGAAGCTCTGGCCCAGGATCAGGTGCTCCGAGGGGCGAGACTGTGGCCTAACAAGAGCTCCTTGGCGGGGCCGGACAGGCAATCCATTCACTCGATTCACTCACTCGATTCACTCGGCCACAACCGAGTCCGTAGTGCAACCCGAGGACGCCACCCGCCTGTCCATGGGGTCACGATGCGTAGCCATGTGCAGAGATACATCGTCGCAACAAAGAGGGCGTCCTGATCCGAGACGGGATACGGTCGCCGGAGCCGGCCAAGTTGAGGGGGCCAGGAGAGTAAAAAGACAAGAGAGTCTCGAGTCAAGCGAGCTACCTCTACACTAGGCACGCCTAAGGGAAAGCCTGTCTGTACGATCTAAGATTAGGTACCTAGGTAGGCAAGTTTAAGGTAAGACAAATGTACCTTCCTAGAGCTGAGGTACCTAGGAGACAGTTAATCATAGACACAATCAATCAATCATTCAATCAATCAAGCAATCACGAGTCGGGTTCTGGACCCATCCGGCCACGGGCAGCTAGCTACCATCCCCCTCTCCCCAGGGCTCCTCCTTCCTCCTCTCGCCCTCGTCCCTTCCGCAGCCCCTTCCCCCGGGCCCCCCGTTCCTGACCGCTGACCACCGACCACAGGCCACTGACCGCCGACCGTCGCTGGCACACCACCCCCCCCCCCCCCCCTCGCCCCTCCACTCGCCTCCCTATCACGGACCGCCCAGCATCTCGAGCAAACGCTGCGCTACAGCACGCTCCACTCGGTTGTCGAATCTGTTGTGTCATGTTGAAGGGATGATGTTTCATCTTCCCTCTCGACCTCGTCATTTGCGTGCACCGAGCCGCCCATGCCAGCCCCCGCGTGCTAACCTCGTCCCTGTCTTATAGGCTCCCAGCCTGGTCGATCTGCCGGCCTGACGCTCAATCTCTCGTCCAACAACCCCTTTCGCAACCGCGCAGCTTCTCCTGCTGGCGCTTTTAACAAGAGCCCGTCACTCACACCCACCGCCACCTCACCCTTTGACGACCCCCTTCCTCCACCACGCCCCGTCTCGCGCAATCCATTCCTCGACCCCAACTACTCTTCCAGCCAGCCGAACCTGATCGACGTCTCCGACATGTCGACCAAGTTTGATGCAAAGACGTCTCCGACGGCCGAGGAGCTCTTCGTACGTACCCAATTGCCAGCCTCACGCTAGCCCCCCCCTCCCCGCCGCCTCTCGACGGAGCACCCCTCGATGCATCAGTCGATGAACCATCTGGCTGACCCGCGCAGGACACCTTGACCATCGAGGACAGCAAGCCCGTCCCCGCCCGCCCGACGAACCGCCCGCCGCCGCCGCCTGGCCGCGAAAACATGCCGCCCCCCGGACGCCGTGTGCCGCCCACCGGCCACCGCCCCACGAGGTCGCAGGAGGAGGCTCTGAGGGCGCGCAGAATGCAAGGCGACGCCGCCCGGCCCAGACCAGGACCCTCAGACTCGCCCCAGCGACGCCCGGCGGGGCGCCCGCGCCGCAACTCCGAGTCGTCCATCCTGAACGTCGAGAAGCCCATGTCCGAGGAGGAGAAAAAGGCCCGCGAGGCCCGACGCCGCGAGCGTGAGCGCCGCCACCGTGACGGCAAGGAGAAGAAGCCCCAGCGCAAGCTCGACGTCATTGATCAGCTCGATCACACCAGCCTCTTTGGCGGCGGATGTACGCGATCCCACGCTCCCCATCCGTTCGTGTCGCGTCTGCTAACCCCGCGCAGTCCACCACGATGGCCCCTTCGATGCCGTGAACCCCCACCGCAACCGCAAGGGCAGCCGCCGTGCGCCGATGCAGGCTTTCCCCAAGGACTCGCTCAACATGTCGCTCGGCGGATCGGGCCCTCTCAACAAGAACCCTGACCACGCCACCTTCATGGGCAACGGCACCGACGAGGCCTTCAAGGAGTACTCCACGGGCGTCAACAAGTACGGCTACAACTACCCGACATCACGCGGCGAGATGCCCGTCTTCGACCCCAGCGCCCGGACCACCATGCTCCACGGCGAAGAATCTCTCGGCCTCGGCACCTCGACCTTCCTGGAGGGCACTCCCGCGGCTCGTACGGTGATCCAGAAGCGGGAGGCCGAGCAGGCCGAGCAGGCGAAGAACGAGGGCATGCAGCGCAAGAAGTCGCTGGCACACCGCATCCGTAACCTGAACGGCAGGCAGCCTCGCGAGTTCAACTCGTCGGGTCGCATGACGAACCCCGAGGCCGCGAACCCCCGCTCCTCGCCTGATAGCATGCCGCCCGCGACCAGCGGCAGCCAGTACGGCACCGAGCGAAACCCCTTCTTTAATGAGTACGGCAAGGAAGGCGAGAGCATCACGGTCAAGAGGACGGGCTCGGCAGGCCCCATGTCTCCCATCAGCCCGCCGCCGCCGGTGCCGCGACGCGGATCGGAGCAAGGCGGCCCTCTGGAGCGGAGGGTCACGAACGAAGACGGCCAAGACAAGCCCTCTGGTGGCTTTCTGTCCAGGGTCAAGTCGCTGAAGGGAGGACGACGCAACCGACAGCCCTCCGATGCCATGCCGCCCGGAACCGCCGCCTAGAAGAGAGGTGGTATGAGGGGGCACATTGACGTGGTGGCCCTACGTTTGAACCGCGTTCAGAAGACGGGACGCGCGACCTGGCCCGTGAACGACGCGACACTACGCTGGGGTCGCGCCCGATGAGCGCAAAATGCATTGGCCCGGAAGGCATTTCGGAAATGATGGGATTCGCCCACGAGAAGGGCTTTGCTGGGAAGGGGAGGCCTCGGTTCTTGAGACCGACACGTTCGCTGAAGGGAGGGACCGCAACGAGGCAACCCGCGGATCCAGGCTACGGCCCTCAGTTTACTTTACCTACGGTTTGTTTTGGTGATACCTTGTTCGAGTATGCACATGATTCCCTTAGACAGGGTCGTCGGCACAGCCGACGCTTTTCTTGTAGTCTCCAGAGAAATGCGGGCCGCTTTGGGCAGGCCGCGCATTTCAAAGTCCATAGGACGTTATCAATCAATTCTGCCAAAAATTTCAATCCTTCTCAGAAGCTCATGTTCGTTCCTATGATGCATCTGGCCCAATTCATGTGATGCTCGTGGTCGGGGTTTAATGGCGCGAGGAACACTGACGTCATGACAGGCGCCGACTAACGCAAGGTACAGGCACACACGGAAGACGGAAGGCACATGCGGCACCACAAAACCCCTACCAAACTTTACTCCCCCCCCCTCCCCCCGCAGGTATCGGTCAGGTGACTTCGCGGCAACTTCCCGTGCAACGCATGCCCTTCCACTTCTGGTACGCTCTCTTCGCGTCTTGCCAATACCCTGGCATTTGCGTGGTTGGAAGGAGATGAGCTTCCGGCGCACATTCCGACCTACCACTCCATGACGGCTGTCGTGTTCTTGCGGAGCGTGGACCCTGCTGCGGCTCGACGAGAACGACGCAACGCTGCCTTCCTCCCACGCCTGCCCAGTTTCGGCAAGGAGCCACCCGCGACGGAGGGCCAGCCATGACGGAGGCGGACGAGGTCGGCGGCTTCCCGCCCTCGCAGGCAAGCTCGCACTTTACGATCGAGCCGGTATCCGCGGCCGTGCTCGCGGGGCGGGAGCGCGCGCGGCGGGACGGGCTGCGGCGCAGGGGCGCCGTGGCGACGGGGTGTCGGGAGATTGACGAAGGGGCGCTCCTCGGGGGACTGGAGCGCGGGAGCGTCGTCGGGCTGAGCGCCGAGGGCGAGGGCTTCGGGACGCAGGTCTGTTGTGCCTGTGGCCCCCTCCCTATCTTCATCATCTCGCCCGCGCCGGCTGACTGACTGTTCCCTCCCAGGTTGCGTTTCAGGCTGTCGCACGCTGTCTGGCGGATGGTGGCGAGAGGGCCGTGGTCGTCACGACGTTGACGGCCGGGGCTGTGCTGCCTGGGCTGAGGGATGCGCTAAGGTCGAGGCTCAAGGAGGAGGGCAGGGAGGGGGAGGGTCTGAAGGGGGCCTTGAGGGATTGTCTCGCGAGGGTCTCCGTCGCGACGGTATTCGATCTGGAGGGCGTGTGGGAGGTGCTGGGCGAGCTGGACGTGGAGGATGACGGGGGCGGAGAGGCCGTTGCCGATCGGGAAAGGGAGCCCACCGTGCGGGAGGTCCACGAGGATGTCGACCCCGATACGGACGAGAAGGGTGGCTCGGAACGAGGCAACGGGACCACGATCCCTGAGACGACAGGCAAGAGCATGACACCGCCCCCAGCTGCCCAGGGGAGCCACAGCAATGGGAAGACTGTCCTGCCTGAGCTGAGGCCTGGAAAGGCGGAAATTGCAGACAGCGAGGACGAAGAAGGCCTGTCGTCGCTCTCCTCATCCCCCTTATCGTCCCCGCCGGCGTCGAGCCTGGGCAGCGTGCCGCCTGGTCTGGAGTTGAACGATGACCGGACAGATACGGATACTGCACAGGTGGATTCGCCAGCCGAACCCTCGGAATCGCCTTCTCAGGAGCCTATCTTGGCGGAGCAGGCCTCGACCATGAACGGAACTCCAGACCATGGCGACGTCAAAACGCCAGAAGACATCGATGGTGTGCCTAGCATATCTCCACCTACCGTCACTACTGAACCGTCTCCGGCCGCAGATGAGCATCCATCAGCTGCACCTGCTCCAGCACGACCAACATCAACTCTGCCGGATATCATCCTCATCACCCACTTTTCAACTCTCCTCACAACGCTCTTTACCCGTCAAGAAAGGTCGTCCGCCCACGCAGCCATTCAGCTTCTCGCTTCCCACCTACGCCACCTGTCACGCGCCCTCCCCTCCAGCCCCCTTATCATGCTCCTGAATAGCACGGCACCCTCTTCATCAGACGCTCCCGCCCAAGCAGCCGACACTCCCTCCCGCAACCCTCCTACTACCCGGCCCCTCAATCCAACCCTCCGCTCCATCTTCAACCCGCCCCAGCTTCCCATGACCGGCTACCACAACCCTGCGTCTCGCAGGAACAAGCCCAGCTTCGGCATGGTTTTCTCGCAGATGCTCGATCTTCACCTTCTTTGCACGCGTGTGCCGCGCGACATGCAAGATGCCGAGCGGGTTTTCGGAGACGCATCCGGCGAGGCGAGATTCGTCTGGGTCGTCGAGGTACTCCTCGACGAGATTGGGGTCTGGGGGGATGGGAAGGGGCCGAGACGGTCGAGGGAGCAGAGATGGGGGGCCGTGGACGTCGTGAAGGGGCGAGTCGTGGATGCCTTTGAGCTCAAAGGGCCAAGGGCGCACAAGGAGATTCGGCTTGCCGCTGGGTTTGGAGGGCCGAGAGTGTGATCTCCACAGGCGGCGGGTCGAGGGCTGCTCTCTCGACGACATGCGGCATGCGCAGACCCTTACTCAGTCCTTGATAAGCTGCGGTTTTGCCAATTCGATAACCTTCAATGGAAATTGACTCAGCCGTCGAGTCAGTTCTATGGTGGACGTCTGGACAACTTCCTGACACGTCCCTACGTCAACTGCCGATGATGCGGGGAACCTCGATTAGGAACCCTTCCGTCTACATGTATCGAAGCGGGATTGGTGCGTCTACCAGTTGCCCTCTCGGCTCATCTGAATGGCCATATACGATCGAGGGATGGTTTCATTATCACGGAGCCAAGAAGCCGTTCTTTGCTATATCCCGAAACTATGCCGGCGCCCTTTCTCCGCCGTGGACTCAGTGCCCAAGGCGGATCGTCCTCGCGGATATGACTGACATGGAATCGAAGATTTAGGATTCTGTGTGATCGGGCAGTTTCTTATAAGTCTGGAATGACCCCCTCCAGGATCAGGTGAGTCGGTTGAAGTTCAGCTCGCATGGGTTGATCCAAAAACGCCTCCGTCGACCATCAAAATGAAGTCACTCGCCACGATTCTCTTTGTTCTCCTTGCCACCTCCCTGCAGAGCGTCTTGGCGCGAACTGCTGGTTGCGGCAAGAATCCTCCGTCGAGCGGTACGAAGAACATCGGCAGCCGCCAGTACGTCTTGCAGGTTCCGGCAAACTACAACCCCAACCGCGAGTACAGGCTCGTCTTTGGCTTCCACTGGCTCGGCGGCAACATGGGCAACGTGGCTCCCGGGTACTACGGCCTGCGGGCCCTGGCTGACGAGTCGACCATTTTCGTGGCCCCGAACGGCCTGAATGCAGGATGGAGCAACAGCGGCGGCGCAGACATCACCTTTGTCGACCAGATCCTGGCCCAGGTCCAGGACAGCCTATGCGTTGACGAAACGCAGCGCTTCGCCACGGGCTTCAGCTTCGGCGGCGCCATGTCGTATGCTCTCGCGTGCGCGCGCCCTAGTAAGTGATGAGAACACGACGCCCGTCTCGGTTTCTCCAGAGCCACTGCTGATCATCGTCTTCCCGCCAACAGACATCTGGAGGGCCGTTTCCGTCATCGGAGGCGCCCAGCTGAGCGGCTGCTCCGGCGGCAACACCCCCGTCGCCTACCTGGGCATCCACGGCGTCGGCGACAGCGTGCTCCCCATCAGCCGCGGCCGCGAGCTGCGCGACCGCTACCTCCGCGTCAACGAGTGCCAGGCCAAGAACGCCCCGGAGCCGCCCGGCGCCTCGGGCTCGCACATCAAGACGGAGTACAGCTGCCGCGCCGGCTTCCCCGTCTGGTGGATCGCCCACAGCGGCGACCACGTCGCCGAGCACCGGGACCAGGGCACCGAGAACTGGATCGCCACAGAGAGCTGGAGATTCTTCACCCAGGCGGTCGGCGGCGGCGGCGGCACGCCCTCGCCGCCGGTCGTGCCGCCTTTGACTCCTCCTGTGACGCCGCCAGGCGGTGGCGGCGGCGCCTGCGTCGCTCGTTGGGGCCAGTGTGGCGGCCAGGGCTGGGCCGGCGCAACGTGCTGCCAGTCTGGGAGCACGTGTCAGGCTCAGAACCAGTGGTACTCTCAGTGTCTCTGATTGTCTACCTTGCGTGAAAATGGCCGATGATTGAGAGATCAGTGCTCGCAAACAACTGTGATTGTTACTTCGGTTCGCACGGTAGTCTGTTAAGCCCTGCAGTGTAGCCATGCAACTCAGATTGGGCAGGGGTATGATCAAGCCAGGTAACCACGTCGTAGGAGATATGGTACTCTTCAATCGGCAACCCTTATCTAGAACGCCTATCTCTAGATCAATGATCATCGTTTATAGCTAATAGAATACCATGTCTTAGTAGAAGCTTAGGCATGGTTTTGATTCCTCGTCTATATCCTTTCAGTGTAAATCTTTACAACACATGATAGCTATTAGTGTGTGAGAAGGTAGTGCTGAAGGACCCCGGTTCCTCAAATGACTTGAATGCTTTAGTCACTGCTTGAGACTTGTTGAGCAATGCCTAGAGGTCTTGTCGTTCTCTACTCGTGTCCGGTCCCTGAGTTATTGGGACCGGCCATGTCGTAGCAGAATGTGTGCCACCGGTTGTCAGCTTTCGCGTAACTGGTTGTGATCCGCTCATTATTTACCCTGTGGTCGTCTCGTGGTTAAGCGGACTATTCATCGTGGTTCGTGTATTGATTTTTCCCGGCACGTGCGTATTGGGGTTTCCAGTCGGGGGCTACACACCGCGGTCAATGCGCTGGGATTAGGGCCTCGTTGCTTCCAGAGAAGTACAAGCTGCATAGGTCTCGCGGGTCGCGGCATCTGGACAATACCTGAATTGAGTTTTGCCAAGAAACAAACATAATCATGTTTTCGGTCTCGGACTGATCAATCACCGGCTTCAGTTGCCCGTCAGCCTCCGTAAATGGCCGTTGTGAAGCTTAGAAGCGTCAAAGATCGCCCAAAAAATTACACTCTCCCCCGACCTCTCCCCTGGTCTTCCCCTGGTCTGATGTTGATCGAAAGACTCGGGAGCTTTAGTGTTAGTCCTTGATTCTCAGTTCACCCCATCAGCTATCCAAGATACAATCTGGTTCTATCAGTAACATTTTGATCTCCTCAAGACTTATCATACGATCCAGCATTGCGACAGCCATTGCGGCTTTGGCCTTGGCTGATGCTGGTTCTCCGACAGGCAAACTCATTACAGCAACTATTGAGCTCGAAATTTTGTCTTTTGAAAGCTGTTAACGATCAGAATGACTGGATGCAGTTTCCAGACGAGCCCAAATTTCGCGAGAACGACGTTCTCTCACATCAACTTCCCGTACCAGTTCTCAGCAATCTGGGCTTAAAGCAGTTAGTTTCGACATAGGACGCACACGAATCTGTAGTGAAAGATCAAATGAATCGAACACAGCAGATGTCTCTATGGTGCTCCCGGACTTCGCGAGGCTAGGCTTGTTTCGGTCCTAATAGTAGGTAGACTCTCGTCCTTCTGTGCTTGTCAAATCATAGTCATCTCAGCCGCGGACGTACCCTTGTTCCAATAATTTTGCAATGAATGCTGGGGACGGATGTGAGTGCAGCACTGACCGAGATCTTAAGCGCCAGACTCTCAAACATGAGATGTAGATGAATCGTTATGTAGACGGAGGCGAAGCAGCAACTTCACCCTGCTTGCCACAAGAGGACTTGGTATCGATCTATGCCTTATTAATCTGGATCATTGTCCGGAAATCAGCCATTTACGTCGGATTATCTTATTGTCATGGGGTTGACTCAATCAAGCAATGGTTCATATCATGTACCTAGTCGTCGGCTAGTTTCTCCGGAGAAGAGAGCTTGATCCTCTCTCTCAGCGTAACCTTCAGTCGCCACCCCCATCTGCCGCTACTCTTCGCCGTCGAAGAGACCACCGCACCGGGTCTGTTAGGTTCTCCTCCCATCTCACTTCGTTCTTGTCGGGCGTTTAGCACTGCATCTCCATCTTCACCAATATTCCTCGCATCATCGACGGCAACTGCAACTTCAGCCGTGGAAGCCACAACTTTCAGAGCCCCGTATCTCATCTTAGCACGGGACAGACTGGCATCATTCTTCATCCACCAGCCCTCTGGATCGTCGCTTGGCACTTCGCCTTCCAGCAATCTTCTCTGCGCTTCGGTATGGACTCGTTTATCCATTTCATCTGTCGTCATCCTCTTCTCCAGCGGTCCCCACCTGCGTTCTGCATACTCTAGTGCTGCCTTCTCTTCTTCCCGGTACGCATAGGCATTTTCAATGCGACCCTGGCGAGCTATTGCTAGCATGATGTTGTAGTGGTAGGTTGAGAATGTCTCTTGGATGTCTTTCTCCGATGACATACCCGGCACCATTGGCTTCTCCGGTCCCATTGCTTCCCATTCGAGTAGGCCCTGCATCGCATCCCGGTGGCACACCTCCGCCTCCGCCGCGCGACCCCATTGCTGCAGATGCACGCCACGGGTGTTGTGGACCGAGAAACTCTCGACAAAAACAGTGACGTCGGTATCCAGGAGGAAGCGGGCCATCAGTGTTTCGCGCAGCTCCAGCAATCTGTCGCTATCAGCAGCTGGTACGCGGCCGGTTCTAAATAGCTCGTCGAAGTGAATGAGAAAGATTCGCACGTGTTTCTGGAATTTCCCACTATCTTGGCTCCTCGTTTGCTTCATGCCTGGGGCGGCGCAGGCCGTCAGCATCTGATCGATGATGTCGGCACTCCTTTGCGCAGAGCCTGGGAACTGGTCTGGCGTGTCGGCCAAGGTGCCGACGACGTTGTTGGCCGCAATCCAGGTGTCTGAGTCTGTGACCCCTGTCGTGGCGAACTGCTCCTCGTACACTTGCGTAAATAGACGCAAACCCTCTCGCGAGTCACCTGGTCTATCGCCGCCATGCAGGAGGAGGTCGGCCTTGAGGTTCAAGAAGGCCAGGTACTCACGTCGATCGACTCGGAGTTGCCAGTTTGGATCTCTCACGTTCTCAAGCACCTCTTCTACAATGACCCGTGCTGCCCGGCTGTGGCCTCCTCTGTGGAGGGCATGCGCACTGTTGTGTTTGGTGATGAGCGCCCAAGCCGTCCATTCGTTCTCGGGACCGTCTGTCGGCGGCTCCAGCTCTTTGCTAAGGAGATGGGCCTCTTCAAAACGTCTCATTTCCTTCAAAACGAAGTACTTTTGAGTCAACGCAGCGCGCTTTTGCTGACTCATGTGGGATACGGCCGCCGAGGGACCGGCAACGGCGATGTCGGACGTGGAGGCTACATCAACCGTCTCTACCCAAGAGTTGATCTCGGACAGCGACTCATCGAATCGCTGAGCGTTGGAAAGACACTGAATCTTAGTCCAGCGGAAACTATTGAGGAGCGCTGTCTCCGTCGGCCAGGCCTCTTTGGCCATGTCAAGCGCCTCGCCGGCTATCGCGCACGCCATGTGGACGTTGCCGAATGCGTTGAGATACAACGCCAGCACGTTCATCAGTCCCGGTTGGCTGCTGCTCTGCAGATTCAGCGAGCGGGACAAACTCACAACTCGGATGGCGTGCGCCGCGAGATAGGAGCACAACTGCCATTTGTCGTCACTCTCGCCACTCACGGTCGGGAACACCGCGCCTAGAAGCCGGCAGCAGCCTGTGAGGAAGTCCGCGGCATTTTCCTTTGTGCGCTTCCACGCGTATTCATGCGTCATGGGGTGCATACGCAGCTGGGGCCAGTCATCCACTGCGTATTCCTCGATGAGGGAGAGCTGGATGAGACGAGCGAGGACGTTGCGAAACTCGATGTCACTGAGGCTAGCAAACTCTGGGAACTCCCGCAAGAGGTCGCGAGGAATTGAGTCCCAGTGGAGGCAGGAAAGGTATCCCAATAGTGTTACTGACAGCGGCGATGATGCTTCGAGGCGCTCGAATGATATTTGCCAGGTGAGGGCCACCGACTGCACGGCGTTGCGCGGGTCCCTGGTGCGGCGATCGTGCGTCGATGCTTTGAGGGCCTCGAATCTATCCGATGCTTCTCGAAAAGATGACGCATACTCAGTCAATGAGACTTGTTGATCGATGATATTGGCAGCCGCCTGCGCAATTGCAAGGGGCAGGTTCCCCAGCAGCTTGATCAGTTCCTGGGAACGCAGGCTAGCATCGTCCTCTCCCGTCCGCAGCCTGGCCGGAATCAACTTGAGCAGAAGTTCAATGCTTTGGTCATCATCCATAGGGACGACGTTCATGCCGTCGTCTGGTGCCCCGAAATCCCCCTGGAATCTTGGGTCCCTTGTCGTGACGAGCATCCTACCTCTCATGGGAAGAAACCTCTCCATTGATTCTCTGAAAGCGTCCATGTCATCCGCGTTGTCCAGTATCAAGAGCCAGTCCGCGGGATGTTGTTCGAGGTAGTCCCTTGTCTGCTCCAGGTAGTTGTCGAGAACGCCTCCGGTGAGAGGTTCCAGCTTCGGAGACTGTTCGTCTTCGTGTAGCAAACGACCCAGCACCTTGGAGTAGTCGAGTTTGAAGTTATTGGATTGGTCTGCCCGGATCCAAATGACAGATGCGCGTTGGGTCATGACCTCTGCAAGCTTCAAGGCTAGCTGTGTCTTACTACGTCACAGTATTAGAGAAACACACCACGCCTGTAGGAACCACAGATGTTCAAGCTTACCCAACACCTCCCAGCCCCCAGAGGATGAAGACCTGACTCTTTTCACTGACGTAAGTCCAGAAGAAGTCCTTAAGCACCCTCGTGTACGTCAACCTTTCAACATAGTTTGCACAGGGACTACCAAGCAGTGTCAACTTGCGCACAATGGCTGGTACTGGAAGAAGATGCGCAAGACGTATCGTCAGCGGCGATGATTCCAAGTTCACAGATGTAGAAAAAACTAACTCTTGGCATCTGGGTCAAGCAGCGACTGGGCGCAGGCCTTGACTGATTTTCCCGTCTCGTACTTGGATAGGTAGTCCGTCGTGAAAGCCTTCATCTTCTCCGTTTCTTTCCACTCGTCGAGTTTGAGCGCTTGCATACCCTGGGGCACGTTGAAGCGAAAATAGCGCTGGCTACGTTCCAGCTGCTGTCCGAAGGAGCTGTTGAGGAACGAGTCGGCAATGTCCTCCGAGTCGGTCATAATCTTCACGACGCTCTTTATCAGGGCGCTCGCCGAGTTGGACAGCTCGCGCACCTGCGCGACGCCCGTCCCGATACTCAGGGCGCAGCCGATGGAACGCCCCTCCCAAGCCAGCTCGCTTTCTCGATGGACCTCGTTCAAAGCCTCGTTGATGGGGTTGTTCCTCCGCATGGCGCCGTCAACCCACTCTTCGCCTGTCGATGCGAGTTTTACCGAGCGGAAAAACATGGGCGCCGCGGCCGTGGCTGCCGCAGCCTCCCAGATGGCGCACTTGTAGTTCTGCTGCGTTGGGTGATTGGAGGTGTAGTTCCGGATGACGTCTGCCTTGCTCGTTATACTCCTTGTCACGCAGACCATGCTTGTGGGACCGAATCAGCGAGGGTAGCACGGAAAGCTTGAGACCATACTCACACTCTGCACTGGGGAGACTCTTCCCAGAACGTCTCATTGGGAGACTTGCCCTGCTGCACCAGCAGATCTTGAATGGCTGCTTCCAGAGTCGCCACGTCGTAAAAGGCACCCGAAGAAACCTTCCTAAATAGCTTCCCGATCTTATTTTGCGATATGGGATTCCCAAAGACAACCGCGCTTGTTCTCTCGTACTGCTTCAGACACTCGTCGATGGACATGTGGAGGCGGCCGAGCATGATGGCAATGAGGCCGCCCGTCGATGTCCCCACAATAAGGTCAAATATATCGCAAGGCCTTGGTTCGGAGCCAGTGCCGTCTCCCAGTGCGACGGCCTGGAAAATGCGTTTAAGGATGAGGAGTGTCGAGTAGCCCTTGACGCCGCCGCCGTCGAGTGACAGGACCCGGAGACTGCGGGGCCGATCCGCACCCCGGGATGGGCCTTGGCCCGTTAGAGAAGGAGGTCCCATGCTAGGAGGTTAGCGGACCGTCAATAGAAAAAGGCAAAATCGACGTAACTCATATCCATACAGGTCTGATATAAAACGAGTGAGAAGAGAGGAAAGGACATTATCGAGGCGCTCAGCCTCAGCTGAAGGTGGCCAGCGTGATATGTGGCCCGTGCACGCCCCCTCTTCTGAGGGTATGAAGACCACCAGCCGATGATGTGAGGCTCCATGGCTACGATTTCAAGTATAGCACAGATGAAGCCCAACCATGTCCGAGTTTGGTCCTCTGGAAACTATCGTTGAATGAAACAATTTGGTTTTAGACATTGTTTATTTTCTCAGAAAAGTTCTGATAGCGGGCATGGGGTCGCAGTCCCCAACGACTTCGCATTGCTGTCACGCTGGGTTGGACCCTAACCCTGGACGTATGTAAGGTCCCCTCAGATGCCCGCCATCGAGTTCTCGTCGGTTTGTATCCTTCTCCGGCCAACAGCCCCAGCAGCCCTCCCACCAGTTCGTCACCGCTTCGACATGTTCCGCCAGCTTTTCAAGAACCGAAGGCTCTTGGTCGATTACTGGTGTATTTTCATGGACATTTTTCTCGTTCGAAGTGGATGCTCTCGCTTTCCCCGTCTGCCCAGGCGCGGAAGAATGGGCAGGATTTTGTGTAGATGCTTCCAATAGGGCTTGCTGTACGAGTCGTTGTGCTAGTGATCTGCGGTGGGAGCACACGCAGATAGAAAGTCGGCGTTCGGGGACGAAGTCCATGCCGGCAACCGTATACTTCGGGCGTTTTGCGACAAGATTCGAGCTTGAAGAAGTATTCCATACTGCTTCCCGGGTTGAAGAGCTAGTTATAGTTCTTTGATCGGGCTGCCGAGTCATTGCGTGGGTGTAACGTACTTTCATGGGGTGTGTTGTCGTGGCCATCAGGGTTGCGTGGGATGACGTGCGAGAGAGGGGAGCAGCAGATCATGTGCAGAACGAATTCCAGACCGAGTCGGAGTTGAAAGGCCTTAAGTTCATCTCTTTGCCGAATGAAATTTATTTACGCGAAACTGGTCGTGGCCAAGTTCTCGTGCGCTGGCGAGAGGCGTGGGAATGAAGGTCATCCACCACCAAGAAGACCCGACTGTGTCGGCGTTATTGCAAAGAGCCAGTTCCTGAGGTAAACGAGCAGAAGATTCGATTTCTGATTTCCATCATAATTCCTAAGAAATTGATATTCCAGACCATGTTCAGCTTGAGCATCTTTGTCATGGTACTCGAACAACGGGCTGTTGAGAGTACCCATACTAGAATCATGATAAGGCACAGAAACACAAAGCGGTTGCCTCATTTATCGATTGACCCGACGGAAGTTCTTCACAGCTTGAAATCGTAAAATGCTCAAACAAAAAGTACCTTGAATGTTGGTTGCTGTAAATGTTGCTATCTTGATCCGCTGCTGAACTGAATAGCGCATATCCTCTTCATGTGGAAATTGATTACTGACTCTTCATTCGACTGCACCACAGATAAGAGCCTGGGCGCGTCATGTTGAGAGGGTGGATCATTATCGACCCCAGCACCTAAGATGCAGCGGACCAGAGAGCAGACACAATGATCCGCCACCGCCACTAAGCCTCGTGAGTCCCAATCATCTCGATGCATAATAAAAGGCTCACTGACCCTTTGGTTGTTCTTGAAGCACCCGTTACAAGTATTGTGGTCAATATGTACAGTTGAATTGTTTATGTGCCATCACGAAATATGTACGGTCCGTCAAAGCTTGCCCCCTCGCTATGTACAAACAGTTCGCGGAGCAGCCCCCGCCACGACAACGCTGTGGTCGTTCTCACGATGATTTGATTTCGGCAGCTGCCTAAGGAATGTACTCCTTGAGGAGGGAGTTGTAGTACTGGTAGCCCGTGCCACTGGGGGGCTCGAAGCTGTACATGTAGTCGGCCCACCAGGGACCGGCAGCCCACCACAGGTAGCCCTGCCAGACGTCGTCGTTCGCCTCGAGGAAGTCGAGGAGGCCGCGGACGGCCTCGCGGCACTGCGTGTTAGCACCACCGGCAAACTCGCCAATGATGCCGACCTTGCGGTTCTGACGCAGCCAGTTGGTGGCGCTGCGAACGCGCTCGACACCGATGGTCGTGGAGACGCAGTTGGGGCTCGTACCGGAGGAGTCGCCGTCGAGGTACTGGTGCATCTGGTAGACGATCTTGTTGAGGGGGTCAACGAGGTTCTTCATGCTGTCGTTGACGTCAACCCAGCTCCAGGCGCCGGACCACTGGTTACCCTCGACGAAGATGGTCTGGGTGGCGCCGCCGGCACGGATTCCGTCGATGGCGGCCTGGTTGAGGCTGACGACGAGTGCCTGGTCCATGCTGTGGTACTCATTGTTGGTGTCCCAGATGACGCGGCTGTTGGAGGCGAACTGGCCTGCGAGGTTCTGGAAGAACGTCTTGAAGCTCTGCGTGTTGGTGATGACGGCGCCGTTGAAGCGGCCGTAGTTGTGCGGGTCGAGGACGGCGTTGGCCCCGCGGCTAGTGATGTAGTTGACGGACTCGGTCAGGTTGCGAAGGTACGCCGCGTCGTAGGCGCCCGTCATGCCATTGGGCGTCAGGCGTTCCATCTTGAACTGGACACGGAACGTGTTGTAACCTTGGCCGAGGAGTGTCTACATCTCGTTAGCGGGTGGAGATCGCAATGCTGCCACGCTGGGGCGGGGCGTACGGAGATGGCTGCAGGGTCGGGGAAGATGTAGTGCTTCCCCCACTGGCCAGGGAGGACGTTCTCGCCAAACTCAGCGCCGGCGACGTTGGTGCCCCACCACTTGAACTGGCCCGAAGTAGGCGGCGTGGTGGCGGTGGTGGTGGCCGGGGGCGGCGCCGCGGTGGCGGTGGTGGTCCGCGTGGTTGTGCTCGTGGTGGTGACCGCCGGGGGAGGGCCGGTGCCGGGCAGACACTGGCTGTACCACTGGTTGGAGAAGGTGCACGCGTAGCCGGAGGTACAGGCAGTCGGGCCACTCCATCCTTGGCCACCACACTGGCCCCAGGGGCCGGCTGTGGCTTGGGCGAGGGCGCCGCCGGCGAGGGCGACAGGGAGGAGGAACTTCATGGTGAGGAAGAGAATAGGTTTTGCGGTGTTGACTGAAGGGTAAAGGGCAATAGCGAGATGACGCCCCAGCTCATATAAGTATCCTTTCTCGTCGCCCCATCGCAAGACCCATCGTCAGATGCGGTGACCATGAGTAGGCTCCGCTCGGGCCGGTGGCACGCTCATTGTTTGGTTGAAGGCAGGCTTTCATTTGCGAGAATGGCGACTTGAGGGGGTTCTCGGAGTCTGGGCGCCGCGCGACGGTTGCAACGCCGGCCATTGCCTGGCTTTGTAGCATCGTGTGACGTCTGGGGCCGGAGGTTTGCTGTTTTGGGCACGGGGCGCCATGGACCGCCGATCAGTTCCAGGCCCACGGCGACGTGGGGGAGGCTGTTGTTGATGGGGACCGGACGTTGGGCCTCCGGGGAGCGCATCATCGGCAGCTCAGGCCGGTCAGGGGCGAAGCGATACATGGCGTTCGGCTGATGATCCGATGGTCCAATGAATGTGACTCGGTTGAGATCGTTTGGGAAGGCCAAGCACGGTGATCCGGGGAAACTCTGGCGATCTTTTGAGGTTGCGAGGATGCCAACGGTTTGGAGTCTACCAGACACTCGATTTCTGGCAGATGAGCTGGACCCATTACCCCTCTCTTATCTCTTGCTTCAAGGGCGAAGTATAGTTTCAATATGTGGATATCAAGTAGCACAAAAGCAGGAGATAGGTGAAGAAGTGGCGCGTCTCGACAGAGTATCTCGACGCTCGCGGTCATTTCGAGTCAAGTCTCAGGCACAGGCAAATCGTGTTGCCACTGCACCACTGAGTGCAAGAGTCGTGCCGCACTGGAGTTACAAGCGGGCGATTGATTTGCATTAGAATCAAGGCAGGGTGGAAGCTATAACGGCATGAATTCGCGAACCGTTGATGTTGCGGGCGTTGGTTCTCTGCTTCTCAGTTGCCCCTCTGGAAAGGCCCAAGCACGAGCAAAGTGTCAAATCCATGTGAAGGTGACCTTGAATTGTTGACGAAATGAGTATCTGTCGTCAAAAAAATTTGCCAGGCGGGAAAGACTTGAGGAGTGCAGGACGAAGGAGAGGGGCTGGAAGGTGATCGGACAGCGGTGATGGCTATAGAGTCCGCCTTTCAGCCTCGGGGACGTCACCAGCCTGATTGAGGATCAGATGGGGCACACGAGATGCCACCAGCGGTCTTCGAAATGGAAATTCATGCTGTCCATCTCGATCAGGCACGGGGTCTCTTGTATCGAAAGCACTGAATCCACAAGACGTACGCCTGATTTTTTCCGGAGGTGCGCTGTCACACCCGCATCTCTCATGGGCACGTGTTCGCCAACGGCTTGGCATCTACCGCCACAGCACCAGCCGCAATTGGCTGTCTTGATCGTGGCTGCTTCATCCTCGGCTTGTGAGCATGAGAAGCACTTGGATAAACGCAGAAGGACGAGTTTCTATCTAGGTAGGTAGTCTTGTCACACACTGTGCATGACTGTAGCCATAAGTCTTCAAAAACGACCACCGCTCAGTATGGGGAGGATGGTGATAGGATGGGAGATGACTCATTTTCTCTCACTCGCTGTAGCATAACTACACGGCTGTAACACTATCGTGTCGAAAACGCGTCTTCTGATTACAGCATAGGCTAAGTAAGTGGTCGATACCATATTCCATTGGCCATATGAAGGACCCCGACATGTGCCAAGGAAGGGTAATGGCTCCAGACTGAAATATACGGAAGCTTCGGCTGTCACGATAATTCATGAGGGGATATGATTCATGATGTGTGCAATTATGGTCGATATCAGGGCGGACGACATGGCAACACGAGTGAAGGGCCAGTGCCGGTCAATAGTACTTAACATGCGTGTGTTCGTCTCCTTGCTGGTAACCTCGAGAACTGCCTTTCACAGCATCCCCTCATTCCATGTTCTGGCATGCCTTTGCAGAGGCGTAATTGTGTGAGCATGGCTAAGGTAAGAGGAAGCCCCTCACCGTGACCCAGCCCCCCCTCGTTATGATGAACATTTGCGACTGAATGTGAACAATCCAAACCTCTACCGGGCACACCATGTCCCGGTCCCTGAAGATCCACGCAAGCCGACATCGTCTGAGCGACCGTCACAGAGATCATGAAACATTTTGGAAGAAAAAAAAAGTGGAACATCGATTCAGCTAACTTCGTTCTACGCTTCAGAATCCTTCCCCATCCGCATGACGCTCTTCAGAGCCTTTGTCTCTGCCTCCTGGCGCGCGAGACGAAGCCGCAGCTCGTCGCGCTCCCTAATGGTCTCTTCGAGAGCCTTCTCCAGTTCGTCGATCCGATCGACCTTCTTCTGCCGATACTTGCGCGCAGCGATGGTGTTGCGCTGGCGCCGCTGCACGACGTCCGAAGAATCGCGGTCCTGACGGTGGGACGCCACCGGAGGCGCACCGCTTACGGAGCTCGGAGTGGTGTTGTGGGGCGAGAGAGAGACCGAATGGGAAGCCGACGGGTGGTGCGGCGGGCTGTTGGAAGCCGACGGGATGTCATGGGAGGAGAGAGAGGGGATGGAGGGCGAAATGTTGGGGATGGATGAGGGAGCCGGCGCGTAGTCAGGAAAGTTAATGAATTCTGTAGTGTGTTAGTTCGAGATCCGAGATCCTGTTGGGTTTCAGGTGTCTTTGCCATACCAGCTCCGATCTCCAGGTCCGGCAGTGCAGCTGTCGTGTTCGCATCGAGACCAGCCGTCACCGCATCCCACGTCAGGAAGTCCCAGGTGGGAGACTCGTGCGTTGAGAGCGCGGCGTCGGCGGTCGGGAGCGAAGAGGCAGCGAAGGGATCGAGGCCCTGCCACCCTTGGGGACCCGGGAGACCGACAGCTACGACGTCGTTGAAGCTGATCTCCGCGGGCCATGCAAGGGCATCACTCGGGTTCCAATCGAACCTCGAGCTGCGAGGGCATGTAGAAGTAGGCGGACTGGCGGATGGCCGCGGCTGCTGAGCATGCGGTGGCCGGCATTGTTGCAGAGTGTGGGCGGCCTCTGTGTGAGGCCGGGAAACAGGTCAATTCGACGGAGTCGAGGCGCTGATGTACTGAAGCGTACAGGTGATCTTGGTGGTCAGAGGAGGAACAAGCCCCGCGGATGGTCGTTGGGGCCGGGCGATATAAATGGAACTGAGGAAGTTGGCAGGAGGGGGGCAGTCGCATCGCTCGATGCGGAGTGCCAAGACGGGAAAAGAGGGGCTGAGCACCACTTAGCGCCATCACGTGAAATGACTCATCGGAGATAGCCCGTTAGAGACATGGCCCTCTATTTAGAGATGTCAGCACAACTAACCCGTTGCCAAATGCAATGAACGCGAGAGTGCTGACTCAGCGGCTACCAAGGGTCGAGGGGTCAGCAGAGCTGTCACGGCAGTCCAGATCGACAGACCGACGAGGAGGCCCCCCCTCCCCCCAAACACAGACACGGCATTTGTCTGCCTGATCGTGCTGACTGTCGCCTCATGCACACCTTCCTTCCCCATTGGCGACGAGGGGGTCTAATGCGATTTGATATCTCGGCCACTCTTTTCGGACACCGAACATCTTACCTACACGCTTGAGCTTCCCTTTCTTTCCCCTCCAAACCACCATAATACACCGCAATACACCGCTTTTGACACTTTAAGGGCCTCGGTTTCTCTACTTTCGCGCGGGGTTCTCTAGCACGGTCATGAGCATGGGTATCTCACTCATCTGATCGATCATCGCTCATGGAGTCCCTCCCAAGCAGACCAAAGACCGCCCATGTCGGGTCGGGCGACGAATCCAAGTGAGCCACTTCTGACAAGCCCTGGATTCAACACGATCGATCAAACGCTGATTTCGTCAGTTCCTCTACGTCCTCCTCATCCTCTTCGGGCCTCAGCCCTGATGCTGCCTCAACCATTGATCGTCAGCGTCTCACCCGCACCAGCACTGCCAAGGTCCGCACAGGATGCGTCACCTGCAAGAAGCGTCATGTCAAGTGCGACGAGGCCAAGCCGTACTGCATGAACTGCCTCAAATCCCGAGGCTACTGCGAGGGCTACGTTGTCAAGCCGAGGAAACGAAGATGCAAGGCGGGGGAGTCGGCGCCCGCCTCGGCTGCGGAAGAGCCCGACAACCAGGTTGTCCAGCTTCAGCCCAATAGGCCGCTGGAGCCAAGTGTCTACACCGTCGACTTTGAGACGGATCTCAACGCCATGTACTTTGACGAATTTGTGAACCTTCTGCGCTTCTCCATCGGGGGAGGCGCTGCCGCGGGGACCAAGCTGTGGAGGGTCACGATGCCGCAGCTGGCCCGCCACAACAAGACCCTACGCCATGCCGGCATCGCCATCGGCGCTCTCAGTCAGGCTCACAGATTCGAGCCTCTGAGCCCCACGAGTGCACTCGTATCAACCAGCCCACACTACCAGAACGCCGTGACCAACTACTGCCGCGCCCTGCGACTCCAGGGACAAGCGTCTCCGGGCTCCATCCTCCAGGACACGCTCTTCCTCTCTGTGCTCTTCATCTGTTTCGAGCTCATCCGCGGTGACCGCCAGTCGGCCCTGCAGCACGTCAATCATGGCCTGGCCGTGCTGTTCGCCACGGTGAACGGTAGCAACGGCGACCTGTCCAGCCTCGCGCCGAACCCCAAGGCGTTCCTCGCCGACCTCGTCGACACGTTTGTCAATCTCGCGAACCAGGCGCGCAGCGTGCTCGGCGGGCGCATGGGTAGCGGCCTCCCAATGCCGGAGCTCAACAAAGGACTCGAGGAATCTGGTCAGACCTTTGAGACGTTTGCGCTCGCTCTGATGCAGCTCCCCCAGAGCACCGCTACCACCGAGACGACTCCGGCCGAGTTCCGCGACATTGCCGAGGCCGAGGAGTACTGGATTGCCACGCAGCGGGAGGGCTCCATGAAGACGCCCGATACGATGGCCATCCTCTACCAGTCGGGCCTCCTCCAATCCGAGGACGACGACGAGGTCGACCGCATCATTCTCGAGCTCCTCGCCCACCCCAGGCTCGCTGAAGTCTGCGCCGATCTCTACAGCACCACCTCCATGTGGGACGGCGCCTTCCAGCCCCTCTACCGCCGCATCATGCTTGCTGGTGCGGCCGACCAGGACACCTACCTTCGCGCCATCCACCTGCGTCTCGTGTATCTCATCATCCACAACATCAGTTCGCTCCCGAACCTCCACGACTACCGCGCCGCCGAGGCGCTGACGCCCGTCTGCCGCGAGATGAATTCGCTCATCGAGACGGCCTTGCACACGATGCACAGCGGCTTCACGAACCCGGCGCAACACGTATCGCTCGACGGCGGGCTGACTTGGCAGTTGTCGCTCGTCGCGCTTTACTGCCGCGACCCGCTAGTGCGCGAGGATGCGGTGCGCATCATGGCGCGGTACCCGCGGCGCGAGGGCCTCTGGGACACGCGCATCTTCCTGGCCATCATCGAGCACAACCGCGTCATCGAGAGGCTGAACGCCGCGCGGGGCACGCTGGCGGAACAGTGGCTCCGGCTGTGGCGGCGCGAGTTCGTCTTCGAGGACGCCGGCAGCCGCATCCTCATGCGGTACATGGAGTGGGACGAGGCGCGGGGCAAGTGGGACCTCGTTGAGGAGGCCGGCGAGATGCGGCCCGGCACCGATGAGGCCGTGTGGACGCGGCAGCCCATGACGGGCAAAGCGCGGTTCCTCCTGTCAAACCTGATTCCCGTTCCGGGGCGGGAGTGATGCATGCCACCTGCGTGTTTGTGGAGGAGTTTGGTGGGTGTGGGATGGTTTTGGATGACCGGGTCTGGGTTCGCGTGTGGGGAAGCACGCGTGTATATTTTAGAGGACGCATCTCCAGGATTCGGATCAGGGCGTTGCCACAGGAGTGGCCGGCGATACCACTCAATGTCATGCTATTCGACTCTTATGTGTGCTGGTGACTTGCTGCGCGGTCGATGAGTTTGACCGAGATGACAGCGCCTGACCCTGCCATCTGCGAGCCAGGCTTTTCGTCGGGGCCTCGTCATGCCTCAAGGGGCCTCGAAAAAGTGGCACATGGCGAGCCAGAGCCGTCTGCAAGACGTACAATGTTTCCACGTCGAAGAAAGAAGAAACATCAAAGGTCGTTCAGGAGGAGAGTATCAAGCTGTGTGGATCAGGGAGAAGGGCGCTCAGGGATCCATCCGATCCATATCCCTAGCTGTGGGAGATTGAGCCAGACCGATCGGCAGGGAGGGCGGGCAGGCGCAGGTCAAGTGACGATACAAAAATACAAGCCAATTTGCTCTTCTATTCGGTGCGGGTGTCGTTGAATTCGTTGCGATGTGGTGTGTGCCACAGCCGGCGGAGAAGTCCAAAGCTGTCGACCACATTTCGACAGACTGAGGTACTGGGTTAATGAGCTTAATGAGCTTAATCGTCTGCCCGACAGGCTACCAATCAATTCGGGACCATCGCATTCGCGGTATTGGTCATTGGATGCAAAATATCCTCTTCCCCCGCCCCCAGAGCTCGACTGCCATGCCGCAACGTGGGAGGTGGTCACACGACGTTACGGGCGCCACCCTGTAACCTTGGACGATCCGGTTACACGTTGGCGGCCGCTGCATCTCAAACTCTACACGACATGTGGCACGGCAGACAATTCGCGGCTGGCTTGGCAACCTGGGATATGAGAAGCTTCGCATGCTTGGCGCCTCGACACGGATGTGCCGCCATCTCGAAGCTCGCAGGACAGAAATGAGCGGACATTCCGCGTCAACGTGGACATGATGTCACGGGCAGATAAAGACTCGGCCTGGCAAGAGATGTGGGCTGGCTGGTGGGCTGGTGGGCTGGTGGGTTGGCGGGCTGATATTCGCATGGATAGCGGCCACGGACCAAGACGCCGTTCGGTCGTTTTGTCGGAGGGCAGCATGGCCGAAGCTTGTGTGCTGCCTGGAGCTATTTTGGGGCCTACTTTACGATGTACTCAAGCAGGGTAGGTGGCAGAGACTTCCCTTCCCTCGGCTGGCTTTGAGACTTCGGCTGACAGCTGAGGCCATCGAGGTAGTTGAGTATCGCGGCACTGGGATTGCCATTGAGAGCAGGGACTCAAGATCTTTTTGTAAAATAGTGCAAACGCCGGATACCACAGCCAAGGAACGTGCAAGGACAACAGGCAAGGGGGGGCAGTTGATCATCAAGATGCGACAGGAAGAGACGACCTCAGGGGCCCAGCGGTTTCGTCAAGACGATTCGTGGGGGAGTGGGCGAGGCGCAGGGCGTTGTTCCGCCAACCAGCGCCGCGCCTTACAGCTGGACCGTGCTAGCGGGCCCCATCAGCGCCGCGCACGTCTGGCCCCAATCCCGGGCATCACCAGCCCCTGCACCAGCCCCACCAAGACTGTACGGCGACCCCCTGTGACTTGCCTGGCCCACGCAACCCTAACCCTCCAACAGCATGATCGATGCAACGAGTCCTCATTCGGCATAGCTGGGCGCCCGTAACATCACCTCATCCCCGGTCGGCCCTTTCCAGGCCGCCACTTCCTCCCCTGGTGGCCTTGCCATCTCCCCAGAGACCAGAGACCAGAGTCCACTCCCCCCTTGGCAATGCTTCCACACGTCGGCCACCCATCCTCGAAGTGGAAACCCTGGAAACAGGAACTGAACAGGAGACTGGACGGACAGACCACCCTCTCGCCCTCAAGTCTGTCGCAAGGAAGCAGCGCAGTCCTGCTCCGTGTGTTCCCCCCCCTTGGCCCTCTCCTTCTCCCATCTTCATCCTCCCTCCACATCTCGACCCTCTCATCCGGCGACCGCAAAGCTCGCAACTTGGCATCTCGACCTCTGAGCCCGCGGCCCCCGAGACCTGATTTCAGCCCTGCCCAATCCCCCAGAGGGAGGGGTCGAATACGAATTGCAACTACCACCACCACGCCAATACTAGCCCAGCCGCCCCGGGAATACGAACGCCGCCGCCGCCAGTTCACTACTACCTGCCTTACTCTCTCCGCCTCTCCCAAAATAACCCCGAGCCTCGCTCCTCCCGCTGCCTAACTCTCCGAGACCTCCATCTTCCTGTCTCTGGTCTCGTCGCCTTCATCTGCTGGCTTTTCGTCTTCGCTGTCTCTCGCGACGCAGACTTGCTTTTGCCTTTCGCTCTCCAGGCCACCACTCGCTGCCTGCGAGACCCCTAGTCTCACGTCCTGTCCACACCGATTGGCATCCTCCCTCGTTCCTCCCTCCTGCCGTCCGGTGCAGCATCACATCGCGACCCGTCACACCGAAACAATGAGTCGCTATCAAAATTACGACGACCCGTCCTACGGCGAGAGGGAGCCCCTCGAAAACTACCACCGCTCCCCCTCCCGCTCCCCCGCCCGCAACATGAACGATCCCTACGCCGACCCTTATCACCAGTCTGAGCAGCAGCACTACGCGCCGCAGGGCTATCACTACGAGCAGCAGCACCCCGACTCCAATTTCGAACAGCTCCGCGCCGAGCGCCAGTACAACCGCGATCCTTCCTCTCAGAACCGGTTCGCCCCCGATCATCGACACCACCAGCACGACCCCAACGACTACAACCGACACGCACCTCAGCCCCCAGCCCACGGCACCGCCAGCAACTGGGGCGTCACTCCCGGCGCTGACAACTTCAGCACCACCGCGTCCGGCGGCATGGCCGGCATCGCTTACAACGTCGCCGACCACAACGCCCGCCAGTCCGGCGTCGACGCCATGAACACCGGCTACCCCTCCGCCCCCCAGCCCTCCCACCCAGGCTCCCCCGGCGGCGGCTACTACCAGCAGCAGCAACAGCAGCAGCACCGCCCTGCGCCTCTCGACCGCGACAGCCACTCCTCCCTCACGCCCCTCGGCGCCGCTGCGGTGCCCCCCGGCCAGGGCACCCCCTCCCGAAGCCCTCTGGGCTACGGCGTAGTCGACCCGTACAGTGACGATCCGTACCAAGGCTACTCGACCTCCCGAAACAACCTCGGCGTCGTGAACCCCCACGACATTGCCGACGACGGCGACGACGGCCTCTCCTACGCCCGCCCCCAGCGCACCTCCATGTTGAGCCTCTCGCACAGCGACCGCGGCAGCAGCGTCGCAGGCGGTGCCGCCGCCGCAGGCGGTGTCGCTGGCGCCGTGGGCGGCGGGCTCGCTGCGCGGAACGCCGGGTCCGGCTCTGGCTACGGCCCTGTTCTCGGCAGCGGCGCTGGAGGTGGCGCCGGCGGCGGTGCATACGACGCCGAGAAGCCGTCCGACTGGATGAAGGACCAGGGCAAGGGGAAGAAGAAGTGGAAGTGGGTCATCATCATCGTTGCCGTGGTCGTCATCATCGGAGCCATCCTCGGCGGCACGCTGGGCTCGTTCCTGCCGAGAGGCGGGAGCTCCGACGGCGGGAGCAGCAGTGGCAGCGGCCAGAGCGCCGACGACGACGAGAGCGAGAACGGAGTCCTCAACAAGAATTCCAAGGAGATCAAGGCCCTTCAGGACTCGACAAACCTGCACAAGGTGTTCAGCGGGTTCGATTACACACCGTTGGGAGTCCAGTACCCGGACTGCATGCACGACCCGCCTTCGGCCAACAACGTCACCCGCGACATGGCTGTGCTTTCGCAACTCAGCAACACGATTCGACTGTATGGTAAGTGGTCAAGCGCAGTTTTTTTTTCCATCCATTTCACTGGGCATCCCGTCGCATCTGTCACGTGACATGGCTGACCCTTTACAGGCAACGATTGCAACCAGACCGAGATGGTCCTCGAGTCGTTCAAACAACTTGAAATTGAGGATACAATGCGTCTCTGGCTTGGCGTTTGGCTTGACAAGAACTCAAGCACCAACGCGCGTCAGCTTAATGAGTTCTGGAAGATCATGGACACGTACGGCGAGAAGCCGTTCGAGGGTGTCATCGTCGGCAACGAAGTCCTCTTCCGAGAGGACATGACTCTGAGCGAGCTGGGCGAGGTACTGCAGGAGGTCCGTGACAACATGACCTCCAAGGGCTACTCCCTTCCCGTGGTGACCTCCGACCTGGGCCGAGATTGGAACAGTGAGCTTGCGCGTGTCTCTGACGGCGTCCTCGCCAACATTCACCCCTTGTTCGGAGGCGTTCCCGCAACCGAAGCTGCAAGCTGGTCGTGGTCCTTCTGGACCGAGCAGGTCGGCTCGGTGTTCAAGAGTGACGACAAGCTCAACATTGTGGCGGAAATCGGTTGGCCCTCCGAGGGCGGCAAAGGATGCGGCGACCAAACGACAACGTGCACGGACGGAGCGGAAGCCTCAATTGACGGCATCAACCAGTTGCTCGATGACTGGGTCTGTCCCTCTCTGTCCAACACAACGTACTTCTGGTTCTCCGCGTTCGACGAACCATGGAAGGCCCGGTTCGACTCACCAGGCAAGGAATGGGAGAGCAAGTGGGGTCTGTTCGACGTGAACAGGAACCTGAAGAAGGGAGTCAAGATCCCCGACTGTGGAGGGAAGACGATCGATTAATCTCGGAGCCAGCTGCATCAGCACGTGGTTTGCTTGCGGACTTACGGGAGCATTGAGCTGTGTCGACTTGGTATGTACATGCTCGACTCGAGGACGGCATGTGGGGGAGGGGGGTTAAACATCTTAGACCGCGCGTCCTTTCAGCAACCGGAGTATGGTATCTGCTCCTCCGAGTCGCGGGGGACTTGGCATAAACGATATCAAGGAGTTCGGGGTTAGGCATTTGGAGATCAAGACATGTTGGGTAAGGTACGGGTCCGTTGTATCTTTAGTCGCGCCTGGCAGTTGGCCATGGACCCAGGATATTTAGTTCTAGCACGAGAGGACGATAATGCATTTCATGTGCTTCTCCCGTAGGTGCTCCGCGTGGTATCCGACTGCTGGTACAAGTGTTCCATGCCATTGCAGTCTGTGACCCGATCATTGCGCAGTGTGTCACCATCCCCGCGTGAGGCGCCACATCACACAACCACGCACAAGCAGCAACAAGCAGCACGAGACCGATTGTGATGCATACCTCGAGGCCCTGACCGGCATATAAAACTCTGGGGAACAGATAGGCCGTCTTTGTCCTTGCAAGTTAGCCAGTAATTCAATTCATAGTTGTGCCGTTCACTACATCGAACTCAGTGCCTCAATTCACCGATGGCATTGGTGGTTTCATGTCTTTCTCTAATGTGATGCTACCTCTGCGGAAATGACATGGCACAGGAGACACCCTGGATCGATCGCATTCGGGTCTGCCACGTCACACTTCCTATCCATACATGTTCAAGCCAGGACCTGCATCTCTCAGAAAGAACATGACGTTTCTCCTTTCCACGATGAAACGAGAGATCAAATTTCAAGCGGCTCATCAGCAAGTGCGTCATGAGACTTGAATAGACAATAGTTTGTTGGCTGCTTCGCGAAGAAGTGCTGGAACTTGTGACGACCGACAGGACAGGATGTATTTTCTCATCAGCGCGGGATACTTTTGCATAAGGTAGACTAGACACACGCTTCCAATGACGGTTCAATTTGAGCTTGAGCTGTCTCATGCTCCTACTACGGCACTCAGAGATGGCACGGAGGAGTAAAAGCCAAGCAGTCACCGGGAAATTGGGGCTAGTGGAAGTGAATGGTCAATGGCAGCCACATGAGATTCAATGCCAAGAACTTACAAGTCTGTGTTGACTTGATGCACCAAGCAATACAGTTCGTACCTTTACGGTCAACTGATTGATGCCACCTTCGGGAGGGTCATATCACGAAAACGCCAAGAATGCCTGTTAATCTCCATGTTGACTACATATCTAGCTATCTATTTGCCCCTCCTGAACGCTAATTAGTCGTCCACTTGCACCTTTAAAAGGACTAGCCGTCCATTTGCGCCTTCTGATAACTGGCCGTCCACTTGCGCCTTCTCATAACAGGTAGCTGACGTCGGCTCAGGGCCCACTCTTCGGCGGCAAGTGTCCACAAAACTGCGTGCAACCCGGGCGACAGGGTCACGATCAATCGAAGCTTCATAGTTACTCTTCCTAAGCTGCTTCACCTTCTTGTAGCTGCGACAATGGCAACTTCACGCAAACCCGTTTTTTTCAACCATCACACTGCCCCCATCCTCACAGATGGGGATCTTTCGCTGGTTCGATCCTTCCATGCTCAGCTACCACATTTCGCCCGAACACCTCTTGTTCCACTGCAAGAAGTGGCCCGGGAGCTTGGAGTGAAAGCCGTCTTCGTCAAAGACGAGAGTTCCCGCCTTGGGCTTCCGGCTTTCAAGATCCTCGGTGCCTCATGGGGCGCTTGCCGCGCTATCATCTCAAACTTCGGTCTCTCTGCAGAGACCCCTTTCAAGGATATCGCTCGGTGCGCCCAACAGAAGAACATCGTTTTGTTCACCGCCAGCGCTGGCAACCATGGCCGCGCGATTGCTGCCACGGCTAAGATGCTCGGGATCAAATCCCACATCTATCTTCCACGGGCAATTGACGCCAATGTCGCACACATCATTGCCTCGGAAGGAGCAGAGGTCACCGTAAGCCAAGCCGACTACGAAGGAGCCATGACAGAGGCATTTACAGCTTCTCAAGCCTCTCCCGAAGGCCTCTTCGTGCAGGATAGCTCTTTCCCTGGGTATGAGGATATTCCAAGGTGGATCGTCGACGGCTACTCAGGTCTCCTCGCCGAGATTGATGACCAACTTGCTGAACAGCAACTTCAGGCCAACGTAGTGGTCACTCCTACTGGTGTGGGCTCCCTGGCCCACGCCGTTGTCCGTCATTGCAAATCAAGCGGCCGCAGTTACTCCGTCCTGTCGGTCGAGCCTGATACCGCCTGTTGCGTGTACGAAAGTCTGAAAGCAGAAAAGCCAGTTCCCGTCAAGACGTGCAAGACCATTATGGAGGGCCTCAGCTGCGGCGAAGTCTCGATGACTGCTTTCCAGGATCTCCGGGCCGGAATCGACGCCTGCGTCACTGTGTCCGACTTCGAAGCCCACGAAGCGTCTTTGTTCCTCAGCGCGCGGGGTATCCCCAGCGGGCCCTGCGGTGCAGCTTCACTCGCTGGCGTCCGTCGTCTTGCACAAGATCCCCAGCGGCCCAATTGGTTGACCCCGGACGCTGTCGTTGTGCTTCTTAACACTGAGGGCCCCCGCGAGCACCAAACACCTCTGGATGTGTCTATCGAAGACCCTGTAAAGCTCACCCAGCTCCTGACCACCATCGCGTCGGCGAACCCGGACCTTTCCAACGCGGCTGGGTCGGGAGAGACTGCCATTGCAGAGTATGTCTTCTCCTGGCTCGCGCACCGCGGCCTCGAGGCTCACTGGATTGAGTCTACGCCGGGACGGCCATCCGTCGTTGGCGTTCTTCGGGGCACGGGAGGAGGCAAGTCCTTGATGTTCAATGGACACATTGATACGGTCAGCCTCTCAAGCTATGGGGCAGACGCAGACCCCCTGAGTGGGGAGCTAAAGCCAGAACACGGAGGGCGAGTTTACGGTCGTGGCAGCTTGGATATGAAGGCTGGTGTCGCCTCAGCCATGGCAGTCCTAGCGGCCTTTGCATCCACGACTGCGCCAAAGCTCAGAGGCGACCTGATACTTGCTGCAGTAGCAGATGAGGAGAACTTTTCGAAAGGCACAGAGGACGTTCTTGCTTCGGGCTGGAGGGCTGACGCGGCGATCATACCTGAGCCAACATCGCAGGCCATGGTCACAGCTCATCGAGGCTTTGTGTGGGTGGAGATCGACGTCATAGGGAAGGCCGCTCATGGATCACAGCCCCAGAACGGCATCGACGCCATCTTGCTCTGTGGTGCGCTGCAACTGGCGCTCCTCGATCACGGAAAGACGCTGCCCACACATCCGAGGCTGGGCAAGGCACACCTACACGCCGGCGCCATCTCGGGAGGAGAGGAGCCCTCCAGCTATCCAGGCAAATGCACCTTGACACTAGAGTTCCGTACGGTGCCCCCCCAAACGCCCGCCTCTGTCTGTCAGGACTTGGAAGCACTTCTGGTAGAGATTGCGGCCAAGACCCCCGATTTCTCATATAACCCCCCTCGAATCACATTCTCTCGTCCCGGGTCTGCTCTAGACGATGACCACCCCTTCGTGCAGGCATTCGCCTCAGCGGTCTCGGATACTTTGGGACAGGAGCCGACTGCTGCCGCCGAAGCATTCTGGTGTGATGCCGGCCTGCTGAACGAGGCAGGTATCCCTTCCATCGTGTATGGGCCTCAAGGAGAGGGTCTCCATTCAGCGGAAGAATGGGTCAGCGCCAATAGTATCAGGGAGGTCACGGAAGTTTTGAAAGCAGTTTCGAAGAAGATTTCTTCATGAAATGGTTGAACAGGAGGACGCTTTGGTGTTCATCAAAATAATACCAAGTTAAACCCTTCGGATAAGAACGCCAGGGTCGGCCTGTATGTCCTCCGGGAACTCCACCAAGCCAAGTAGCATCAAAAATGAAAATGGCAAGCTCGAAAATGAACGCCTTCCAAGTATTCGTCCGTGACTTCTCCCTAGGCTGGTGGTGGTCAGGCACATCGATGACTGTGGGCATCCACTCAGAACGGTCCAGCGTGTGGTTCATCCCGCCCCTTTTGGTGCTTGCTAAGTGGCGCCTAATCATTCTGCCGCGGTTAATCAAGACCATGTTCTCCGACAATCGCGGAACACACAAGCGGTCCACTATTGCATGACTAGCCCCTGTTTAAGTACAGCAGTGCGACTTCTCGCCGACTTGATGTCACGATGCAGGAACATACCACCCGTCACTCATATCACCTCGACACAGCAGACTCAACATGGGTGTCATCAAGCCACGCATCCTCTTCTTCAACCCAGTGCGACACGCCATTGCGGCGTACAAAGATCTGCACACAACCACCTCACCAGAAGTGGTGACCAGCACATCTCGTGCCGAGTTCTTCGCCGACATTGGCACCAAGTACCACGACGTACAAGCCATTTACCGGACCTCTGCAAGCGGAGCAGTACGTTGCCTTATCTTCTAGATACACCTCAACTTGTGCAGCAGCTATTGATGCCCGTCGTCCAGGTGGCCGGTCGTTTCGACAAGGAGCTCATTGACCACCTGCCGAGGTCCCTCAAGTACATCTGCCATAACGGCGCTGGGTATGACCAGATTGATGTTGACGCTTGCGCTGCACGAAACATCACCGTCACGTACGCCCCTGATCCAGTCACCAACGCAACGGCTGATCTCGCCCTGTTCCTCCTCCTTGGCGCGCTCCGTCAGCTCAATCCAGCCCTGAACAGCCTCCGCAGGGGTGAGTTCAAGAAGGGCGTTGACTTTGGTCACGACCCCGAGGGCAAGACGCTGGGCATCCTCGGTATGGGACGGATCGGACGGGCCGTCAAACGCCGTGCGGAGCCATTTGGCCTGAAGACCATCTATCACAACCGGACGCCGCTGTCGGAAGATTTAGCGGCGGGCTGTCCGTACGTGTCGTTCGCTGAGCTGCTGGAGACGAGCGACATCATCTCTGTGCATGTGCCGCTTTCAGCCGGAACACGACACTTGATTGGTGCTGCCGAGATCGCTAGGATGAAGCCTGGCGTCGTCATCATCAACACCGCTCGTGGGGCAATCATTGACGAGGCAGCAATGGCGGCGGCGCTCGATGAGGGGCATATTGCTGCCGTAGGGTTGGATGTGTACGAGCAGGAACCTGCGGTCAACGAGAGGCTTGTGAAGAATGAGCGCGCTCTGCTTGTGCCGCACCTGGGTACGCACACAGTGGAGACGCTGGCCAAGATGGAAGCCCTAGCGATGGAGAACGCGAGGCGAGGAGTCTGTGGAGAAAAGCTTTTGACGGTGATTCCGGAACACCTAACTAGGCAGTCTTGAACCGCCTCTACCGGTGATTGATATCTTATGACCAAGGCTGCATCCGTTAGACAGAAAGAAGACACCGGTGCAAAGGGATCCGGTACTGTATAGATGAGGTGTCAAGACACATCCATAACTCTACCCTTTACTTGAATAAGCTACCAGTGACTCCAATTCTGTTATAACGCTGCAACAAATAGGGTAATGGATATGATGCTCCAAGTAGATCGTCTGCCGGCTACTTCTTGAATGACTTTCATGCGCTTTCCAGCGGACTTTGGTACTGTTTCAAAGATTGCTCAAGGTAGTGAAAACATGTAGAGGCCATCTAATCATGGGAGCGTTATTACTATACGAAGTGGCTGCTTAGCTTCAGGTCAAGCCGTCACTCATCAGCGCCAAATGCCTTCATGACTTCAGCAATGTTATCGGGGGTAATTCCAGCCTCAGTAGCCCCTCTCAAGTCCTTATTCGTTGTCTGAATGACAATCCTCTTGTACGTAGTCAATGCAGGAGAGCCATTGTCTGTAACCTCCAGCACAAGGTGCAGTACCTGGCCTTTAGCAACGGGCTTCCCGGTTGTGAAGCGGTCAAAACAGCACTTCTCTGGCGGCGGGATACGAACCCTCACGCGTTTCGCGTCGGCTTCAAGGTTTTCTACCTCAAGATTCGAGACCTCAAACCGTACCAGCCATTGTGTGGCGGTTGGCTCTCTGTATTGCCACCACTTGAACGACAGAGAGTCCCCATCGGGGTCGTACGAGTTGCTCGCGTCGAGGACAATCTCCTCACCAGCTTCGATTTCTATCTCCAGTGGTTGATCGCCCTTCGAATCGTTGACGGAGACGACGGGGTGGTGATTGACTGCCTTGAATTCTGGATTAATCGACCATTGAATTCGCGAGGCAAAGTCGTTTTGGAACGAGTCTCTCCACCTCCAAATGGTCGCCTGATTCGAGGTATACGTCTTCCCATCAGCCCCCACCACAGCATCCGTCGTGTCACTGTAGTGCTTGCTGGCCAGACCGTTGCCGCTGAGGTCCGTCAAGGCATACCGACCGCCCCAAGAACCGTACTCGGGGTGTTCTCTGACACCGAGGCCGTTCTGGATAAGGTAGAGGAAGGTTGGCGTATCGCCCTCAGGGATGAAAAGGTAGTCTGGATACGCTGAGCCAAGAGGCCCGATCTGGATGTTCTTTTTGATCCAGGATTTGGTCATTTTGGAAAAGTCTGGGCCACCCTGATCAAATCCGTAATACCTGTCGCCTGCGATACCTGTCCATGCCGCCAAACCATATTGGTTCCACGCGTGAACAGACGCAATGTAGAAAATGTCGGAAAACTCCGAGCGAATCCATGCGGAAGTGTCGTCCTGGTCTGAAATGGTATACACCCGGAGTTTTGATCGTAATGACGCAGCCTCTTCAGGAGAGTATTTGTTCTTGATCGTCAGGAGTACCTGCGCGAGAACGTTGGTGCCGCCCCAAACGAGTACCCACAGAGGTTTATCCGAGGGGGCTTCGATGCGTTCGAGTAGAAGTTGATGGCCGTCGGTAAGTGGTTTGTCGGCCCCGACACCATCAAAGCCGTAAACCTAGAAGCCGTCGAAGTCAGTATGGCACTTATCAGGACCGAATCTGTGGCGAGAGACTAACCGGAGGTCCAGATTTGATCAAGCCGCGCAGCGTCTCCGCAGCAGGGTAGGGATGGTCGGGATGCGTGTGATTGTTGAGGTTATCCACGACGCCAGCGTAGCCGTCGATGACCTTGTGCATGTCCTGCGGACACACTCTCGTCTTCATCCATGTGGAAGTTACAGCGACAATGCCCTCAATGTCAAACTGGTTGGCATAAAGAAGGAATCGTACGAGTGACTCGGCGTCGTCCGGCTCGTTGGAAATGTCGGACAGAACGAAAACACGCGGCTTGTCAGTAAAATCCTGAAGCCTTGAAGTAGAAGACATGATCGATTGCAAAGGGCTGACTCTCGAAATTTGTGGTCGTACGATTCCTCACTGCCGTCTTGATGCTCGGTTGGCGTTGGGGAACAAGCGTCGAGTAAATATTAGGGAGCGAGTGAATTGTAGCATGTTCAGCCGGGAAGCGCGACCTTAGTTTACCGTCCAGAATGGTAAAAAGAGGCACCGATCACTCATTCGAGCTCGAGCGCGCCCTGGAAGTAAACCAAGCCTGATCCGGTGCTGCTAAGCGTTCAATGAGGGGCCGATGCCGCCTCTTTTCAAGTTCGAGATGAAGATTCTCCGTCGTTTCTCCCGTTCTCCCCACAGCTGACCCCATGGGCCTCCACTGCTCACCATCAGCTCCGAATGCCGAATCCACACTCCGCACAATGCAAGTTTCTTGCATGACACCACGTGGCGTCCTTAACCCCGAGCGTTCTCCCCAAAAGGGAAGTACGAAGCACCGAGGGATGAGAACCAAGTTCGTGCTGGCCTGGAAGCATGACTCGTCGCTCGCTCGTTCACTGACACAATTCAGCGGTTAGCTTCGTGCTGGTGAGTCTCGGTCCTCGGGGGCAGGCATCCCCACCCTGGGCCGCCCAATCTTGAGCGTCTACCCCGGCCCAGCTTCCCCAGACAGCGAGGGGAATAGGAGACGTTCCACAAAAATACCCTAGTCATCGTCTGCCGCAGAATGCTCGGCTGGTGACGACCTCGCCGACTCTCACCATGTATAAAGCCGTCGCCTCCACAGCAACACCCACTATTCCGAATCGCTGAGATCATCACCGGCGAAGAGTCTTCTGCCCAAAATACTTCACTTCCTTTCTATCTATCTTGCGTCCCAACGCGGCGAAATCATGGAGTTCGACAAGAAAGAGGACCTCAACATGGCGGTGGACGAGGACACGACAAATCAGCTGGCTCATCTTGCCAACCAAGAGGAGCACGACGTCGGCAAGATCGATTCCTTCAGACGCTTTCCCAAGTCTTGCCTGTGGTGCCTCTACGCCGTCTTTCTTGTTCTTCTCGGCAGCTTCGAGAACCAGGCCGCCGGTGTAATCCTGGGTATCCCTCAGTTTCGTCAGGACTTCGGCCATCGTTTCAACGACGAATATGTTATCAACGCCTCGTGGCAAGCTGCTTTCAACGGTGCTCCGGTTGCGACGTGAGTAACCTATTGTGTTTCTACCTGTCGGAGGGAGTGTGTCGCTGACTGAGTTTTCGTGTCCAGGGCTGTCGTTGGTGCCCTCGGAGGTGGCGCGCTCGCAGATTGGATCGGCCGCAAAAAGGTCATCATGATGGCACTTGTGATTGCCTATGGTGCCATTACCATGGAGTTTGTTGCTACCGTTCCAGCTCTGTTCCTGGGAGGCAAGCTACTGAACGGCTTTTCCATCGGTGCTATTCAAGGCGTCACGGTGACCTACATCGGCGAGGTAAGCTCAACCATATTGCTCTCTCCTAAGCTCCCCCTTGGGACATCCCTGCTCACATCTCTTCCTGTCAGGTAACACCCCTTGCGCTGCGTGGTATCTTCACCTGTCTTTCAGCGCTCTCGTATACCATCGGTCCTCTTATCGTCGCTCTCATCGTCAATGAAACCGGCGACCTTCCCAATCGATGGGCTTACCGCGCTGTCTTTGTTGCTCAGTATGGATTCGCTGTCATAGCATCCATTTTCGTCGCCTTCATGCCCGAGTCGCCTTGGTGGCTAGCTTCCAAGGACCGCGACGAGGCCGCGTTGAAGTCCCTGGCGAACCTGGGCCACCGCGGCGAGGAGGCACAGAAGCGCCTCGCCGCCATCAAGCACACCCTGTCTCAGGTTAGCTCCGAGACTGCTGGCGCTACGTACTTTGAGTGCTTCCGCAAGTCGAACCTTCGCCGCACGATCGTTTCCATCGCTCCACTGTGCATCCAAGCCCTCAGCGGCGTCATGTTTGCTGCGGGCTACAGCACCTACTACATGCAGCGAGCCGGATACAGCACATCCATGAGCTTCAAGCTTCAAATCACCCAGCAGGTTCTATCGACCATCGGAAACATCATGTCCTGGTGGCTGGTCGACCGCGTGGGACGCCGGAGCTTGACCTTCTGGGGCCTAGTCTTCCTAACCATCATTTTGTTCGCCACTGGAGGCCTCGCCGTATTTGCGGATGAGAAGCCTGGTGGACCTGAGGCACGCGCCACAGTCGCTTTTATTCTCATCTACTGCTGGTGGTACAACGCCACCATCGGCGCGACAGCGTATACGGTTCTCTGCGAGGTGTCCACCTCTCGCCTGCGCATCAAGACCATCGCCATCGGCCTAGCCACTCAGAACTCATTGAACATGATGTGGAGCTTCGTTCTCCCTTACATGTTCAATCCAGACCAGGCCAACCTCGGTGCCAAGATATCCTTCATCTTCGGCGGCCTCTCTGTCATTTCCCTTGTCTTCCTCTGGTTCTACCACCCTGAGACGGCCGGCAGGACATATGAGGAGCTCGACGAAATGTTCATAAAGAAGGTTCCGGCGAGGAAGTTCAAGGAGTACAAGCCCGACACTGCGACTATGGGCCAGGTTGTCAAGGCCGCGTTTGAGAAGGAGGAGCTGCACGGTGAGGTCACTCATCGTGCTTGAAGAGCAAATATTTTATATCTCTTTGAAGGGTGTTTAGACAGACTCAAAGTCTAAGCAAGCGTGAAGCTGATTGATATAATTAATACGTTCGAGCAAAATCCCCTGAATATGACTACTGCCAGCCTTGCAAAGCTAAGTGACATGATAAATGTTGACGACCCTCGGCTTCCGTGAATTTGTTGGACCGAGACAGTTCGGAGAGTCTGTTCAACCAAGTATTCGGAGAAGAAATGTGCGCCCTTTTTCTAGAACGCTCTAGGATGTCCCTACTTGGCCACACTTTCCCCTGGGCTTTCCAAAGATTTCATTTCCTCGGCAGTAGATGACAGCAACGCCTTCACGGCCTCGATAAGGCCAGTCCTGGGCACCAACTGGCCTCTGTCCTTCACCGCCGCGTCCCTGTTGCCGATGTGGAGATGCTTCACCCGGAGCTGCCCGGAGTCTAACTCTTCTTGGTCAAGAATGACAGCAACGGGCGCCCGTTCTGACGCGCTGTGTTGCTGTTGTGGTTTTGGCTTGACCTCAGCGATGAACTCAGCACGTATGCCGGCGTCCCAGAGTTGGCAGGCCACCTCCATACGCTCGATCAAGAGCCCTCGAAACCCTTTCCCACCAAGGGCCATGATGTAGACGTCGGTGTTGCGACTCAGCTCATTCGTGTTCCTGTTGTCTCGGCGAGCGGCAAGGAGGGTGAAAATTCGGTCTACCCCAAAAGATATGCCAATACAAGGCATAGACCGTCGACCATACACACCTACCAAGTCATCGTAGCGGCCACCGGCCGCGATGTTTCCGATATGCGTCGGCTCGGCAGTATGGTCAGGAATAACCTCGTAGATGAGACCAGTGTAGTAGTCCAGGCCACGCGCGAGCGAGAGATCGACAAAGATTCTGTCGATCACACCCATGGCATCCAGGTAGGACGCCAGCACTTCAGATCAGCAGCACCCTCAGCTACATTCTTGTTTAAATAAAGCTTAGCATCCAACGAGATGTTGCTGATCATGTCGCGCATGCTGCCGCTGCGTTGCACGTACCATCCCACGCGATCGACAACTTCGTCCGAGATACCCCTTTCGACCATCTCCTTCCTAACTTCGTACCATTTCAACTTATCCAACCTATCCACGGCAGAACTGATTGTGCGAATCTTGTCACTCGGAACGCCCGCTACGGCGAATAGACCGTCCAGAATTTTGCGGTGGCTGAGCTTGATAGTTATGCCCATTCCAAGAGCATCGAAGATCTCGACGATGACTCGCAGGATCTCCGCGTCGGGGATCATAGGATCGTAGACGCCAGCAATATCGAAGTCGCACTGGTAAAACTCACGGAGGCGGCCGCGAGAGATGGCAGGCTGGTCGCGACGGCAGACTTTGGCGATCTGATAGCGCCGGATCTGCTGAGTATCGCTGCGCATGGCTAGCCAGCGGGCAAAAGGTACGGTCAGGTCATATCGTAGAGAGCAGGCATCTCCGTCTTGGTCTTCGAGGTCGTATATGAGAGCTGCATCCTCGCCATACTTCTCAGAAAGAACGTCTCGCAGTTCGAAAACAGGCGTATCCAGGGGAATTCCGCCGTGACGCTTGGATACGTCACTGATTGTTTGGCTGCAGACACTTGATGAGTGGGCGCCGACACTCACGGGACATCTCGAGATACTCACCCGATCTCGTCTCGTAAGAGAAGGTTACGACCAACCCAATCTCGAGTTCCCTTTGGCGTTGCAAGCTTAGCCATCTTACTCGGTATAGAGCGATCTATGGTTGCCATTTCGGTATGGGACAGAGGACAATGCAGTGCATAGAGCAACCAAGACCCTAAATCGGGAGCCGTGGCTACCGTACCAAGATCAAAGCTGGAGATGGCTCATTGTCAACAATCAAGACTGTCCATGAAAGCCGCGAAAGAGGGTGTTTCTCTGTCATGATTACGCCCGATCCCCAACAATGGTCGTGGCCGCGACCACGTCCGCGAGATCATGCAACCTTGCGGCAAGCTGAGTAACGCGGGAGGGGGTATGACGTGTTTCGTTCATCACAGCACTGCCCGACCTACGATGAACCCTCCTTGCAGCATTCCGTTCGAGTCAACTGCATGTGCCCGAAGTTAAAATAGAAATCGGGGGTGCTGTATTGTTGGTTCCTTTATCGTTATTGCAGCGACCACCTCGACAAGGATCATTCCGCCCTGAATACGTTGGACTAATTTCCCCAGCTTCAACTGCCATGCTTCAAGAGCAAATCATTTTGAGCATCTCAACGCGAACACGCGCCGTGCTCTGACTGCCTTGGTTGATATTCTGCATCAATACACATAAAACAGAGTAGCCTCATTCTCTGAAGCTCGAATCTTCTTGTTGGCCCGCATGAGATCGAACCTCATGACCCAGGCGCACAGGGCTGTGGCCAGTGAAAACCCAGCGCTAGATCCCATAGCAATGGCGTAGCGAGGCTCGTCGCTGCTGGGCCAAAGGTACTATACAGATAGTGAGCATGTGCGCAGAGTTGCTATCGTTGAATCTCGACTTACAGGTGTCCAAATGAAGCTTATATTGGCGATGGTGTTGACGATGCTCAAAGCGGAAGCCTTTTTCTCTTTGGTTTGTCCACATGTGCTCCCCACCCAGCCGAGAACAATGCTATTGACTGCATAGGTTCCGATGGCGAAGATGAACATGGCGACATATCTTACGGCGACGTTGAGGGTCGCGCAGCCAAGGACAAAGCCTGCAATGGCGATTGATTTGGAAACTGTAATATGCCACGTTCGCTCGTTATACTTTCCAGAAGAGACAGACCAGGCAATCGAGATGGCGCCTGCAATCAGATAAGGGGGGCACGTGAGAACAAGCGTTATGGTCGTGTTGAACCCAAGAGTTCTGATGCTCAGAGTCAGCGTTGGAAGTCAAAAGTGAGAGGCAAATCAAGGATCAGAACCATGTGACACTTACTCGACTACAGTTGGGAAAAAATTCTAAGAAATATTTAGTTAGCAAGATCATAAGGTCTTAAACTTCCATCTGTGACATACCTTGAATCCGTTAGCAGCCAAGTGCATGTGCTGCATGAAAGCGAATAGCCAGACGCGGTAATCCGAAGCGGCTTCCTTGAGACCGGCGAAGGCTGATGACTTTTCACGCTTGCCAACAGTGTCGGACTCGATGCGAGCGTGAGCCAGCTGACGCTCCTCGGGAGTGAGCCACTTTGTTGCCAAGGGGTCATCAGGAAGAGCCCAAACGGCGCCGATTGCGACGACAAAGGTGACGACGCCTTGAAGGATGAATAGCCAGCGCCATCCCTCGATACCCGCGGCTCCATCGAGTCCGTGGAAAATCCCAGCTGCAATCAACCCAGCAAAGGCCGTGGCGAGAATGTTTCCCGTGTAGAGAATAGAGATTCGAGTCGCAATCTCTTTTCGGGTATAAAATATGGACAACAAATACAGGGCGCCAGGATAGTACGGCGCCTCAGTAAGTCCTAGAAAGAATCGAGTAAGTGCAAGGCCGACGAAGTTCGTGGACAAAGCCGTGAGTGCGGATACGATTGCCCAGAGAGCCATGAAGAAGGAGAGATAGTATGACGGCCTTGTGCGCGTCAGGATCATGTTAGAGGGGATTTGGCCCAAGAGATAGCCGACGAAGAGGATAGACACGCAGGTCTGGTACTCGGAGCCTCGGAGGTTGAGGTCATCTTCGAGGTTATTGAGTCTTGCCAGAGCGATCGCGTTTCGGTCCAAGTAGTTGAGCCAAAACATCAACCATAGGGTAGGCTACCCACACCAGAGTCAACAAAAGCTTGAAGGGGTCTTCAGGATGCGTCACTTACCATGATTCTGCGGTCAAGCTTCTTGACAAGCCGGATTTCCTCCGGCGACACCTTCTCATGAGCCCCTGAGTAGTCCACAGCAACCAACTGCCCTGTGACATCTTTGGCTAGAGGGACATTGCCCTTTTCGATGTGTTCGACAGGAATCTTGGTGTCCATAGCGACGTTGGCTAGCGTGATTCTTGTTTCTGGGACTGCGCTTGACCAAATGGCAGATGTGGTGTAGAGGTGCCCTTGTCGTTCGGATGAAGTGAATGTCAAAGATGGTGTGACTTGTGGATATGCGGGGATGGCTCAAATTTATTGACGGCCTGGTGCCATTCTTCTGACCACCTACCTTGGCTACTACGAATCTGGGCAGTTAGATTCCAAGTTGTCGAATGAAACGGCGGCCCGGAGTGATCTCATCCGCCTCAAAGTTTACCCCAGATCATCAAAACGTCCTCCTTAGGCGCTAATTGTTCCCATACCTATCAGATCACCGGACGATCGTCACTGAAAATCTATCGAGGTGCTTGATGCTGGGACTTCCAGGAGACAGCCTGGTCGAAGACTTGTTTGGAATTCTCTTAGACGTCTCAACACCGCCTAATGACATTGGTAGCAAGTGACGTTTACTCGCAAAGACTTAAAACTTGCACATACCCATCGTAGACTATGCGTTGTGCATTATTAAACGGCCACCGAAAGCGACGGAGGCCCAAGGCACGCTGCCTCAAGTACCATGTACCCACAAATAATCCATGGCAAGCAGGTCCGGGGACCCCACGAACCTGGGGTAAACACCATGTCGAGGTTCGCATTGATCTCTCATGAAAAATGGCCCTCTAGCATTCATTGCTGGCCCGGTTTGCCTGTGCTGGGCGGTTCATCACTGGTTTTGCCGATCATGGATGTTGCTTCCACTTGCGGGCCCTTTCCGGCCGGCCAGCGGAATGTGGTTCCAGCCCTCGCCGCGGGCCGCGGCAAAAGTATTAGCCGCCTCAGCGTCCCCCCACAGTCGTGGTGGGGACCTAAAGCGAGGCCAGCATTGTGACACACTCAACGAGAAGATCCGTCTTGGTAACATCTCCCCAGCGAACATGACAGGCCGGGGAGCGAGGTCGTCGGACAGCGCCAGGATTACCCGTATTAGCGCAGCTTGCGTGGCATGCAGGGCGAGGAAGCAAAAGGTGCGCGATAGATCCTCCCTTTTCCACAGTGATCAGTCAGCCCAGAGTCACTGACATATCGTCAATTCAGTGCAGCGGAGAGCGGTTCGTCAACCTCGGCAGCATTGACACACTCTCGACGAACTAATTTGTGCGGTAGGCCACAATGTGCCCAGTGTGGGATCAACCGAGTCCAATGCGAGTGGCCTCAGCAGCAAAAACGGTGGGTGCTGGCGGCCTTGTGCCATGCCCTGTTTCTAGGTCGGTGGTATCTGACAGAACGTGTTATCTCCAGGGGTCCACCAAAGCAGTATACGTCGGCTCTTGAAAGACGCCTCTTCGAAACAGAAAACCTTCTTGTTGCGCTGCTCTCGCAGACTACCGAACACCAACTTTCTTCAACGCTCCAGCAACTGGAGCAACTTCAGGTAAAGGGGTTCGGTCTTGTAGACGTGGCCGACGACCTTGATGTCCTGAACTATGTGAGGAAACATAAATCAGGCCCCAGCTACTGGGATGGTCATCCACTCGGGTCTGTGGAAGAGATCAAGGGTTGGTGCCATGACCGGGCGCCGGCAACCCACGAGAACTGGCTCAGCACGACAGGGCACAGCTCAGCCGACGTAGAGGCCTCACGGATCGAACCGGGTCTTGAATCCGGAGGCTACGGAGGAGAAGCAAGGTCAACCATGAGCATCAACTATGGCTATGCGGGCGAAGATCCGGATGTCACGTTTTCCTCTGACCGAGAGGGGCCCGACGTTGGCATGGAGCTGGAATATGGGGAAGATGAAGAGCCCTCTCCCAACGCCACTGGGTCGACTGCGAAGAATAATACGGCCCGGAGAACCCCGGCAGATGCGGGACCAGGAGCGCCGTCAAATGACTACGAAAGCGCATACCTTTGGTGACGGCCTGGATCTGACTTCAAAGAAAGAGACTACCAGAGTGTCCTCCGTATACACGAGTGTATCCATAGGTCTTCGTCGAGATGGAAGAAAGAATCAGACGAATGTTGTTTGGTTTGATCTTTCCGCAAGATCTGTCGGCTATCGTTGCATCCATGACCCCATCATCGAGAAATCAAAATAAGAGCGTGGTGGCCAGTGTCTTCAGCGGAGTATCTTCAGCGGAGTATATTGCCGGACGAAAAACAGGGGAGCGAATAACATGAATCGACGTCTAGAGTGTCAGAAAATACTACTATTGTAATTCAGCTCTTTCCAGCTCATAAGGTGCTCAGAAACGAATGAAATACAAGGCGTTGGGTAATGGTCAAGAGTACCTGATTACCTGAGGTGCCTTAGTGATCATCGCCTGAGGGTTCGCCAGTACCTCACGGCCCATAGCACGTGCGCGTGTTGCACAGGCCTGGACCCAACCCCCGCACTTTCGGCTCCCTACCGCTGGAACTTGGGACGCTCGGAAATCTGGTTGGTGCCTGCTATCGCAAAACCGAGACGCCAAACGCCAATCATCTCTCCATCGACATCAACATCACCCTCATCAATGCAGTCGGATGACCCAGCAGCCGGAAATCCGCGCCATCTCTAAGGACTAGGAGGACCATTTCCCCTTGGGATGGGCTCTACCCCTGGCGCAAACAACCGCTTTTATGCGCCCCGAGGCGCGCCATGTCCAGAGAAATCGGGAGCCTACGGGCACTCTCCAACGGCGAGAGTCAATACGTCGGCAGCTCGTCCGGCGTCTTCTTCATCAACACCGTCAGGCGAGCCTTTGCTACGGCTACAGCGGAAAGCTCTGCCGGCCAGCCACAGAGACACGACCCTGGGGCCCAGCCCACGGGCAACCCATCGCCAGAGGACTGCATTGTCGGCAGCGAGGATCAGATCCATCAAAATCCGGCAACCCCAGGACTGGCGTCTCAGGAGCAGAATGGCAACTCGCGGGCGGTGGCCGGTTCACACCATGGGTCTCCTTGGGATGCAGCTCACGCCGGCGACCTACGGAAAATGCCTGATTATACCACAGCTAGGCAGCTGGTCATGACCTACTTTCGGATATGGCACCCCCTGGTTCCCTTCCTCAATGGACCAATATGCCTGGCAGAACTCGACGCTCTGTATTCTGGCGACGAAGGAGCAAACCCAGACCAGCCTTCAACTCTCAGTCAAGCCGTCATATACAGGTGCATCTTCAATATCGCCTTCCTCGACAACCCCGACCTGTCCAGCCTGGGCCCCGCCGAGATATGCTCTCCCTCAGAGCTGCTTCCGGCGTTGGGGCTGCTGGCCTTGAGATGTGATATTGCATCCATCCAGGCGCTGCTGTGTGCTCAGCTTTACTTCGTCGCCATTATGTCCCTGCGTAATGCTTCAACTGTTGGCGGTCTCGTGTCCAAATCGATCGTTCAGTCGGGCTTCCACCGTTGTCCCCACCGCTACGCGCATCTGACGCCCGACGATCGCTCCATGCGAAAACGCATGTTCTGGAGCGCTTACGTCCTCGACCGCTTCCTGAGCCAGTCGCTTGGCCACCCGAATGGAATCCAGGATTCGGACATTGACGTCTGCCCTGCGGGAGCTCGTGACCTCCACGAACCAGTCATGCAATCAGTCATGTCCCCATCGAGTGCCGTCGGCGGCGACACAATCCTCCACCTACCCGTCAACCACCCTGAAAGGCGCGCTGCGTCTCCACGTCTGCGTGGAAGAGACAAGGAGGGCACAGTAAGAGACGAGAGTGACGACGCCGCAGGCTCTGACCCAGAGGCCATCAACGCCGCTTCCAACGAACCAGCGGCAGTGTCGCAGCATCGTCGAGAAGTCCAGGCGGTCCTGGCCAGTCACGTCCAATACTCTCAACTCATCGGCCGCATGCTTGAAATCTTCCACAAATCCATCCATGTCAGAGCGACAGACAGTCGCGCTGCGCTCTATCTTAAGGCTGATATTGGTGCCTGGGGAAACAGCCTAGAGCCGCCTCGATTTGTCGGCACTGCGGGCCAGCAAGCTCCAAAGGATCGTGCACCGGATCCGACCATCTTCCCCTTCGTGGCCTATCAATACTCTTTGCTCCTCGCCAACAGGCCCTCCCTGTCTCTGGACTCGGACTCTGCCGAGTTTCATTCGGCCATCCAGGCCTGCATCGCGGCGGGGACAAGCATCCTGCAGACGCTTGAGAAGTACTCTGAGCTTGGGAACCCTTTGTTCTGGCCAGGGTACATGTCAGCCGTTTGGATGAGTGGTCTCGTTATAGCATTTGCCGCCCAGTTGGACATGTTCAGCATGTCCAGAGCCATATCGTAAGCAATTCTGCTCCGTCTGGATGCCTTACCCGTTCTAACCTTTGCAGGGGAATTTCATCTGCCCTGAAGCTCCTCACCGTGATGACTGGCCGTTGGCACATGGCACGACATTGCAAAAGTGTTCTGTCCTCTCTCATCGCGAGTCTCCAAGCGAAGACGTCACGGCGAAAACGAGGGCGCCAGGACTCTGAGATGCCCCATGCTACTCATGCCTCGAGGCCCAGTACCTCGGTAAGAGGCTCCCAGGTTTCGAATGGAGCACCTTCTGGGGGACCTGGTGGCTCCAAACGACGGAACACAGGCTCAAGAGCTGCTTATCCGCAATTTACACCCAGCAGATTCTCCACTCTGCCTCGACAGCCCGTCGATCCTGCATTCTCACCTCAATCAAGTGCGGCAGTGTTCCCGCCACCGTCCTTTCGGAACGACCCGGCCAGTATATATCAACCAGACTTCCACGCATCATCTGGCCATGCTGGAAATTGGCGCGGACACTTCGAAAACTCAAGCATGCACAGGAGCGCACTAAACCCACCTTTTCACCCAGGGATGCGTTTCCCCGGTCAGCATCCCGACGAATCCTATCACAGCTTTGCTTCCAATTGGCAAGATCCAAGCTACCCTTCGCCATCATATCCCAAGCAGCACCAGATGCCAATACCCACCATATTTCCTGAAAGACGCGGCGCTCCGCTAGATTCAAACACCACGCTCGTGGGAGACTCGGTCTTTGACGTCTTTGATGGCGCGACGTGGGGCTCTCTCCTCGACATCGTGGACAATCCGCACGAAGAACATCTTTTCTGAGACAAGTCACCTCGCCATGGATCCCTATGAATGGCGCGCAGGCAAAAGAGGCGAAGTGGAGTTAGGCTGATAGCCTATGCCGTTAAAGGTCTACGTCAAATTTCCGGCGACTGAGTCGTTTGCAAACCGGCAGGCATGCCATGCCGTGCTTAAATAAAGCCTTGACGACTCTGGTCACGTTGGGACGACCCCAGAAACGCTTGGACGGCGGGGACGACGGAGGCAGCGGAGATGACAGGACGATGAAGCTTCAGACGACGGGTATGCCCGAGCACAGGGCCTAGACTCCAGAGCATGGGCCACGACACTCTTAAGAAATGAGAGGGCGGCGGAATAAAATCAACACGACACTCCCACTAAAGTCCTGGATCCAAGAACACATCTCGCTACCCTGGAGGCTGAAGACCAGGGCCTTGCGATGACAGAGGATTGGTGGGGATTGCGCCACCGAAAGAGAAGTTCCGTGAGCTGAGAGGCGCGGTTGAGCCGGCACTCACACTTGAAGCTATCCCCAAGGGGGCAAGTGACTACACGGAGGCGTGCTGCAGGGTGACCGGGGTATAGGAGTCAAGGTGACAACTGCAAAGTGCATTACCCCACACGGCCCCTGAAACTGACTGCCGAGATCGCTTCGCTGGCTCGCGTGCGAACGTGACCTGCTCACCATATGCGCTCTCGTGCAGGACGACTTTGGGGGTGCCCCGCCGGCAGCAATCAGGACGTTAGACCCAAAGCCAGTTAGCATTCCCCGCGTTTCTCGGCAGAACACACAGCGAGGTGTTGAGCGGGCGAAGGGAAACGGACCTTGGTCCGCCGAGAGCAACTACTTCCATTACTTTCTGAAGGACAATGTCAATGGGGCTGTCGTAAGGCCGGGCCTCAACTTGGGCTCGATGGGACATTGCGGGTCGATTATATTAAGGGCGAGGATCGCCCCAGCTAACCAGAGTCCTAGGCCTGATCGCCAGTCTTTGTATTCTCTCAATCCTATCATCAACTGTCATAATGCGTGCGAACTTCCTCCTCGCCGCCGCGTCCTACCTGGGCCTAAGCTCTGCCCTTCCCACCGACGAAGCTGCCGCACTGGAGGAGCGCCAGACGAGGGTACCTACCATTTTCCTCTGTGGTGACAGCACCGTCGCCACCGTCGGTGCCAGCAGCGCAACTCAGGGCTGGGGAGCGTTTCTACAGTACTCCTTCCAGACTTCTAGGGCCGTTGTCGCGAACCACGCCATCGGCGGGCGAAGTGCCAGGTCGTACACCCGTGAGGGACGCTTCGACACGGTTGCCAACCTGGCTCAGTCGGGTGACTGGGTCGTCATTGAGCTCGGCCACAACGACGGCGGTTCGCTGTCTACCGACAATGGTCGCTCTGCCTGCTTCGGAGACGGAGAGCAGACGTGCAGCACCGTCTACAAGTAAGGTGCACACTCCAACAGATGAGCCTTAATACTAACGTCCAGCAGCGGCGTTGCCGAGACTGTCCTGACGTTCCCCAAGTACCTGAAGAACGCTGCCAACAAGATGCTTGCCAAGGGTGCCAAGGTGATCATCTCGACGTCGACGCCCAGGAATGTCTGGCAGACGGGCTCCTACGCCTGGGGTCCCAACCGCTTCCACTACTACGGCTGGTCAGTATAGGCCAAATGCAAAATGGAACCTACTTGCTGACTTGAGAACAGGCTCGCGGCCCAGCAGTTGGGTGGTCCCTCGAAGGGTGTTTACTTCCTCCCCCACGGAGAGTACGGTGCCCAGGCGCAGCGCAACCTGGGCGCGTCCACCGTGAACGCTGGCTACCCCGTTGACCACCTGCACCCCGGACCCTTCATTGCCGACGCCATGGCCAAGTCCTTCGTGCTGGCACTCCGCTGCGGAAGCACCGCCCTCGGCGGCCTTGTTCGTAACTCGACCTCGTCGCTGACTTCGACCTACCTGGGTCCTTGCATCACTGGCCAGAACTCGACCATCTCTGGTCTTCTGCGCTAAGTGATAGGGAAGGGTTATATGTACATAGGATGATGCATTTTATTCATGTTTGGTGTCATACAGGCAAACTTCGAAACGTACATATTCTGAGCGAACATTTCAATAAAAATATCCATGTATATACATTGATGCTCGACTATCTGGCCGTGGCATCACTCAGCTACTGTAGTGCTTTTCGATGTCTTTCCTCACAGCCTCCTCCACCTCCTTGGTATTCGCCGTTCCTCCCAAGTCAGCGGTCAAGCACCCCGCCTCACAAACACGCTCGATGGACGCCATCAGCTTGTCCGCCGCCTCAGATTCTCCGACCCACCTCAGCATCTCGGCGGCCGACCAGATGGCGGCAATGGGATTCGCGACCCCCTTGCCGGTAATGTCAAACGCCGACCCATGGACCGGCTCGAACAGGCTAGGGTTCTTCCTCGTGGGGTCAAGATTGCTCGATGGCGCCACCCCGATCGAACCCGCCAGTGCAGCCGCCATATCGGAGATGATGTCCATGTGCAGGTTCGTCCCGACAATCGTGTCCACCGAGTATGGGCGCGCGATCATGCGCACCGTCATGGCGTCGACGAGCATCTTCTCCCACGTCACGTCGGGGAAGTCGCGCGCCACGTGCGCCGCGACCTCGTCCCAAAGTACCATGCCGTTGCGCATCGAGTTGGACTTTGTCACGACCGTCAGGTGTCGGGCGGGGCGGCCGCGCGCCGTCTCAAAGGCGAAGCGCATGATGCGCTCGACGCCACGGCGCGTGAAAATGGCCACCTCGGTCGCCGTCTCCCAGTCCTGGCCGACATGGGACCGGCCGCCCTGGCCGGAGTACTCACCCTCGGAGTTCTCGCGGATGATCATCCAGTCGATGCCGCGCTGGTCAGCCGTCTTGAGCGGCGAGTGGGTGCCAGGGAACGTGCGGACGGGCCGAACGTTGGCGTACAGCTGGAGCGGGCTGCGGATGGCCAGGAGGAGTCCCCATAGGGAGATGTGGTCAGGGACGTCCGGTGCGCCGACGGACCCGAAGAGACCGGCGTCGAAGGTCCGCAGCGTGTCAAGGGCGCCCTCGGGAATGTATCGCCCGTGCTCCTTGTAATGCGCCGTGCCCCATGGCAGGTGTGTGAACTCGATTGTGAAGTTTTTGAGGGTCGAGGCCAGGGTGTTGACGACAGCAATGGCAGAGCTGATGACCTCCGGGCCTATGCCGTCGGCCGGGATGGACGCGATGCGATAGTGGGGGGTTTGTGTCATGATGGTACCGGTGGTGATTTTGAACGTATATGCAAGTAAGATATTTTGGAAAGTCCCTGCTGCGATATTTAAGCGCCGACTTTCATGGGAACGCTGAACTGTGACGCGTGGCTCCGATCAAGTCCGTTCAACACTCAGTGATGCCTCCGGAGAAGGCCGGGGCACATGCCCCACATATCGGTCTTAGCCTCCGAGGAGGCGGCTAAGGTTTAGCCGCGGGCAAAGTTGCCCCGACCCCTCAGTGGAATATCGGTATGCGGATAACAGTGCTGAGACGGTCATGTTAGATCAGATCCTCGAGACTGAAGAGATATCAAGGTGCGTTAAGTCACTCTCTCTTCGTACTACTCGAAAGCACGTCCAAGGCGTCTGCGTGTGGCATAAGTTACATGTTGGCCACAAACGGTCTGGTTGTAAGTAGATTTAGACCCGAAGATTAGCCAGGAAGTCGAGCTACACAAATTCTCTCGGTCATCTAGCTGCCCAAGTTTCCAAGCCCATCCATCCCTCACCCGCTCTACTGCAGCAACATCGTATTTGCCCCGTGTAGCTCAGTGCCTGCGCCCTTGACTCCGCCCTATGAATTCCACTGTCTAGCGACAGATCTCTAGCCGCGCTGGCCCTGCAAGACCCGCTGCTTCGACTTGCCGTTCATTTTGGCACATATGACTTAGGAGCAATAGCGTTCAACAGCCCCGACCGTGCTCAATGGACACAGAAGGCGAAGGCAGGCGTATCTTGCCAAGGACCGGTTACCCTCGTCGACGAGCCGTGGCAGCATGCTTGACATGCCGCGAGAGGAAACGAAAGTGGTACGCGTTACGCCGTCTGCAGTCATCGCAATCTCTATTTTCCCAGCTAGGCAGTCGACAGCAAATCCGCGACTGATGATTCCAACGTAGTGACAACTTGAGGCCGGCTTGTTCGTCGTGTCAGCAAATCGGAACTCCATGCGAATATGTCAAGCAAGACGCATCCAGCTTTGATGCTGCATCTCTGAGGATTCTTGATCAACTTTTCCTGATTGAAGGACTAGTGAGGGACATTCACCCTTCCTCATCTTTGAGTTTCTCAACTCCGCCAGTCGTCCTGAGTCGTCAAAGGCAGTCGGCTGCCGTGACCTTATCTGAGCAAGATGAGCCCCTGGACAACGAGCGGTCTGTCTTCACCCTGAACCTGGATGCCAGCCTCAAGTCGTCAGCAGACAAGATTTTGCAGTGGCCCGTGTTTGAGAATCTGTTATCTTCAATGCGGCGGTTCAGATATGTTGATTTCCGCGGCGCCGAATCTTACACCTATCTCGACGATTTGTTTACACGGTCGGATGCGTCATCAACATACTTGCTCTCAGATTCGTCTTTGGATTCGTCCGCGTCATTCAACATCTCAAACGAAAGGTCGGACGTTGAACAGCTCGTCGACCACTTTTTCAACAGAGTCAACATTAAAAATCCGATCCTTAGTCGGAGAGTGGCGCGCCAATATTGTCAGCAGTACTACGAGCATGGACCTCAGTTCAACCTAGAGACCTGCCTCGTATTGCTCATATGTGCCCTCGGGGCAGTCTCAATGGATTTCGACTCGCTGGAATTGAGTCAAAGCCCGGGCACCTCACCCCTTTCTTCTTCAAGGGCAGCGAGCCTCCGACTCGGCCACTGCTACTTTGTCGCGGCCGAGAAACGTCTGGGTGCTGCAATGTCAAGCGTCAGCACTCCTGCGATCCAGTGCCTCTGCCTCGCCGGGTAAGATAAGGAAACTCGGGTCACCATCTCATCCACTGACTTATTTTCACTTAGAATCTATCATATGTATTCTATCAAGCCCATGCACGCCCTGCGCATGTTCCATGCAGCTGGGTCTTCGCTCCAGATCCTCGCGTCTACTGGGTCTGTGATACCATCTTATGTTTGGCCCAAACAGGATAAACATGCTAACATGGTTCATACCAGCACACATTCAGTCGAGGACACATCAAACATATATTCGAGTCTGTTCTGGACATGTTTCAAATCGGAGAGGTTTGCTAATCGAAATCCCCACAAATACTTTCTGACTCTTACCTACTCCAACAGAGAAATTCTTGCTGAGATTCCTATCAGTGCACCCGCTCTGAGGGAACCAGGAACGCCAGACTCGTATCCCCCGCCACCTGAAGCAGCAACGATCGCTTCAGATGAGTGGACCGCACGCGAAGAAGACAGCTGGTACTTTCTTCTGTCGGAAATCGCCCTTCGCCGAATCACGGATCAAGTTGCCGAGGTGGTCTCCAAGTATATCGACGCCAAGATCAACTCTCAGCGGTCTCCCAGCATCGAAGAGCTTATACCCGTTGTGGCCGAGTTCGAGCGGCAAGCCGAGACATTTCGAGAGAATCTTCCTCCGGCCATCCAATTTCCCGACGTCCCTCAAGCAGCCACCACCGAGTGGAAGCAGTACAGTCGCGGACGCTACTACCGCGTGCTTGAGTTGATGCATAGGCCATTCCTCTTCACTGCGATTCACGAGCCTGAATGCAGCTCTGCTGTTAGGTCCTTGGCGGAAAAGGCATTGTTCAACGCCTTGCGATATCTGCAGCACAGTCACACGAGCCATCGTCACCACGGTACCTGGTTACAACTGCGGAACGAACTGAAGGAGGCCAGCCTTCTGCTCGCCGCCTTCAGATCAACGGTACTGAGTATGCCGCACGGCTGGGAGGCTGGGGTTGCCAAATCGCTATCGACGTTTGAATACTGGTCGCGGGAGTTTCCACCTTGCAAAACATATGCCGAGATAATCTTAACCTTGACAGAATCGCCATCAAACGATACTGAGATGGACACTCCGATTGGCTAGGTTTCTTATCGAGGTCGAATTGAGCGTTCCTACGTAAAACTGCGTAAGGAACAGTTTCATCCTGGCATTTGGTATCTTTGATGATGCAAGCTGTCCTTAAGGTTGCTGCACGGAAGAAAATATTTCACGTTCTGCGATCCTCTTTTGACCATCTTGGTGACCGAAAGCTAAAAAGCCCTGGCGCTTTTCATCGAGGAGCATTATCATGATAAACCTCCTTCTTTTTCTCCATATCCTCGTCATCAAGCTTATTGCTCTCCACGTCGGCCGTTGTTGCCTCTAGGTTGTCGAAAATGCTATCGAGCTCCTCTAGAGATTTGCCCTTCGTTTCTGGGAACAGGAACCAGACCTCTATGACGAAGAGAGTGTTAAGGACGCAGAACAGTATGTAGTACCTCCAGCCCAGCGTGGCCATCGCGATCGGATTGCAGACTTGGCCGATGATGAGGACTAGATTGGTCACAATCAGGGTAAATGCCACACCCCAACTGCGCCATTCGTATGGAAAGAGCTCGGTAGGGTAAGAGTAAAGGAGCGGTGTCAGTCCAACGTCGTAGTGGAAGTAGAAGACGAACAGCATTGGGATGACGGCATAGCCATAGGCAGCGGACCCGGTAGCGTCGAATCGAGAGTTCAGGATCGTCCATATCTGTTTGGTGTCTGTTAGTTGTGCAAGGGAGAGAGGAGTGTAATGGTAGATGTCAACATACGACGTATGACACAGTCATTCCCACAGAGCACCACAGGAAAAGGCGGCGACGGCCCAAGACATCGACTAGCATGGCCCCGCACCCAACGGTGGCGAGCAGGTTGAAGATTTGCAAACCTCCGTTGATGAGGGACTGATGGGTAGGGTTGGTGATGCCAACACCATCAAGAACAAGCGTCAAGTAATAAGACACCACTGTGTTTCCAGACCATTGGGCAGCGATACCGACCATGGCGGAAATAAGAAGTCGCCGGCGGTTCGCTGGGCTGGCGAGCATCTTTTTCATTGTAGGTCGTTTCTCGGAGTTGTTCTCGGTTCGCACGGCTTCCCGAATTTGGGCTACCTCGTGCACGACGAGTAATGAGTTCTCGTCACCAGCGGCATGGTGTTTGATCAGCAGTGCGCGTGCCTCGTCGTCTCGGCCCTTGGCGATGAGGAATCTGTGCAGGAAGAACGTCAGAGGAACCAAGTGAGTAAGAGCCGTAGCTTTTCAGCGAGAAGTCCTACCTAGGTGACTCTGGTAGGAAGTATGAGAAGATAAGCTGCATCAATGGAGCGCCTCCTTGAAGAAGCGTGGGTATCCTCCAACTCCAAGGTCCCGTCATCTTGAGCGTGCCGAAGGTAATCCAAGCTGCAGCTATGGCACCGACAAACTAGGCAAACGTGAGCATTTTCGTCGCGCACTATATAATCACGAAGGAAAGTCGACTCACATAGAAGCAGTGGTACAGCGCCGTGACCTTTCCGCGGTGAGGGGGATATGCCAGCTCCGCGAGCAGAATTGGGCTCGGCTGCGACATGACGCCACAGCCAAATCCCAAGAAGAAGCGAGAAAAGATCACAAGCCCCAGGTTCACAGACGCAGCTTGGATAGCAGCGCCAACCACAGAGATGGAGAAGGCAAGAACGAGTGCTTTTTTTGCGTCCGAAAGCGTTGGAGAAGGGCGCCACAAATAGGAAGCCGATGATCTTGCCAGCCGGCATCATGGCGTTGATGGCACCTAACTTAGCCTTTGCAGGGTAGTTGTAGTACGACTTCCAAGATGGATTGATCTGCAGGGCGTTCATCATGGCACCTATCTCAAGGAACCGGGTTAATATTCTTCATTCACACGAATCTGTCGGAGATAAAGGGGCCACTTGCCATCGTATCCAACCGTGGCAGCTGACATGCAGCATAGAAACAGAAGCGCATTGAGTCGGATAAGGTGTTTCTCCCTCCACCATGGCTTGTCGGTATCTGGAAGAGCCTGGATAGAGTATTCTGTGATCAGTTGATTTTCCCAAGCCGATGAATGACACAGTGGGGTGAGCACGTACGGCCGCAATCTCAGGGCCGACAAGCCGAGTGTTTTCGGCCAGACGCTCCTCCGGGCTCTTCTTTGTGGTTTTCTTCCAACCCATGATGTCGACGGCTGAAAAATAAACTTGACGCAGTGGGTGCAAAGGTTCGGTGGAAACGGAGCAGGTAGAGAGACCGATGTTGTTGCGACTGAGGCCAACGGACAACCTGAGTCAAATGACGGCAGACTGATGAACTTATAGCCAGATCATTTTCCATCTCGGCCTCCTTCTAAAATGATGAAGTAGTATACTTCGCCTTGATCAATTAGAAAGCCCTTACGAGTGTCCAGACTTCTCCCCGTGGGGAGCCAGTGGAGCTGAAGCGGGCAGTCCGAGTCATCAGGCTTCTTGCTCTTGCCGCCATTCCCCGTTCTAGCCGCCACTCCCCGCAGTCACTAGCGCGACTCTTAACTAAGATCCTCTTGCGGAGTTGATGCCGACATTCCCCACCTCGGCTCAGGGGGTCACTCAGAGAGGACTCTGATATCCTCGACCACACCACAAAGCACAGTCAATCATACGAGGTTGCCAGACGTCCCGGGCAGCGAACTCAGCAAACGAACCTCCGCAGATCATTCCCCCGGGCTTTGAGACAAGCATACTCTAGTTCCAAAGTCCCTATGATTGGCCCGTTGCTCTTGGGGAATGTCGGCAGAGGTCAGTCGCCTGGATCACAGGGACGCTCTACCCAAACTTATACTGTTGATCAGACACCCAAATGTCCATTGAGCAATAGGAGCTGCTCCGTGGGCCACCACTATCTCAGCCATTTGAAAATTGACCGTTCTTAAAAGAATGCTGTCCACCCGATCTTTCATGAAAAGACCGGGCACTGAATTACATCTCCTCCTCTTTCAGATTCCTTTTTCCATCAACTCGACCCGTCCGACTGTACGATTGCATAACAAGAGACATGGTCCTCTCGACGTCAACCTTCACCACCACGACCTCTGGGAGCAAGCGCAGGCGCTGTGATACAGTACCTGTGACAGCGGCGGTGGCTGATGTGTCAACCCACGGGTCCTTGACCGAGAATCGCCTCGGAACCCGGGCTTCCCCTCTACTGATTACACATGTCAACAAGGTCGAGCTAGATGATGAGCTGGTCAGCCTTGATGAATATGTCTTGACTGACCTCGCTCACGCCGTCATGCTCACGCGCAGGGGTATCTTTGACGCGCAGCATGGCCGGGGCATCGTCCAAGCTCTCCTTGATCTTCGCTCCGGCAACACGGCAGACATGCTCGCCCCTGATCCCGAAGTTGGAACCTTGGGCCTCCAGATTGAGCGGTACCTTGAGCATGTCCTCGGCCCCGGGGGCCGCGACATCCAGCGCGCTCGGAGTCGTATCGATCAAAAGGCTACTTGCTGGCGTCTGGTGAACCGCGCAAGCTTGACGGAGGTCATTGACGGACTGATCCGCCTTAGTGCCGAGATCTTGACCACGGCAGAGCGATACGCCGGCGCTCTGATGCCCGGGTACACCCATATGCAGCACTCCCAACCCACCACAATCGACCATTATCTCAACGCTCACTACTGGGCCGTTTCGCGCAACCTAAACCGGCTCCTCGACGCTTATGACCGTCTCAATCTCTGCCCTCTCGGCGGCGCTGCCTACAGTGGGACTTCTTGGCCCATCAACCGTGACGACACGGCTGCGTACCTCGGCTTCGACGGTCCTGTTCCCAATGCCCGTGATGCCGGATTTGCGTCACTAGATATGGGGGCTGAGCTCGCCAGCGCCCTGGCCTCGACACTGTCTGGTATCAGCCGTATCGCCTCCGATCTGAACTACTGGTCATCCAGCGAGGTCGGACTCGTGCGCATCGGCGCCTCGCTCTGTGGCACGTCGAGCATGATGCCCCAGAAGCGCAACCCCATGGTTTTGGAGCGCATTCGAGGTCTCGCCGGCGTTGCGGTGGGCTGGGCCGCGAGCCAGTTCGGCGTAATGCACACGGCCACGTCGACGGACGTCGATCAGTCCTATGTCCACAACCTTCTGCCCGGCCAGTGCGCCGAGACTGCGGGTGCCATTGCCCTGCTGTGCGAGGTCATCGCAACGGTTAAGTTTGATGTGCCCGCCATGCACGCCTCGGCCGGCCAGCACTGGTCTACTGCAAGCGCCCTGGCTGACGCTCTCGTTGCCTCGCATGGGCTCAGTTTCCGCGATGCCCATGAAAGCGTCGCCCACTTGGTTGCCGCCCATGAGCGCGCCGGTATCCGTGGCGGTGAGCTTCGTGCCGAGCTCATCACGGATAAGGCCTTCGATGACTACTCGGAATCAGAAGTCAAAAGGATATTGAACCCAGAGACCTTCGTTACTTCCAGAATTAGTGCAGGTGGAACGTCTGTCGCGGCGCGGAGTGCCCTCAGATCTGCTGCCACAGCCGATCTTGACGACAACAAGAAGAAGCTCGAGCATCGCGTCCAGCGTATCACCGAGGGTCTCGAAAGTCTCCTCAAAGACGCGCAATCCGTTGTTTCTTCATCTTAGCGATTTTACGGAAGTCTTATTTTACGCCACGGTTCGTCAAATGCTTGGTAGTCTGGGCGATCCATTGTTAGCTTCAGCTTTCTTGTCTTACGCATAGCTATGTTCGGTGCTCCCGGGAGAGCCGGTACGCGTTTGTGGTCCTTATGCCGCCTCCTGAATATTACAGTCTGTCTTTTGAAACAACTTGATGGATTTGGCTGGAGCAATTGAAGAAATTCGAGGCCGTGGTCGGCTTCGTTCTCTAAACTCAGCCTCTGGGCCCAGCGGGTTAGGGTACCGACTTGGTCTCAGAGAGCGGCTAATATTTCAACCGCGGGTGATCTACAGCATGACCGACGGCAACATCGGCTCGTGTGCGCTCCGTGGTCGGCCGCCTGCTCTTCGACGTCGGAGGCACTTGGCGTCAAGTCGATTTCCTTTGGTTTAAGAAGTAAATTAAAATACTTAATAGTTGCTGCTGCCTACTTGCTCATAGTTCGAAAGTGTCGCAAGCTTTCTAAGAAACCACCAACTAGCCATATCTGACATCAAGACATCATGGTCAAGGTAGCTGTTCTCGGCGCATCGGGCCAAATCGGCCAGCCATTGAGCTTGCTTCTCAAGTCCGTACGTCGATTTCCCCATGCCAAGACGCCTCCTGCACCCAGATTGTAGCCCCAGCAGACAGGTATACGTGGCTGACCTGCGAGCGCCGATAGAGTCCGCTCGTAACGGAGCTGAGGCTTTACGACGTGGTTCACTCCATTGGTGTCGCTACGGACTTGAACCATGTCGACACGCCCGCCAAAGTCACCGGCTACCTCCCAGATGACAACGGTCTTGAGAAGGCATTAACTGGTGCTGAAGTTGTCATCATCCCCGCCGGTACGCTCTGCATGATTGTATTTGTGCGGCGGGCAGAACACTAAGAACTTCCAGGCATTGCTCGGAAGCCAGGAATGACCCGTGACGGTAAGTCCTCAGATCTTCTTCCACTGTAAGTCCTCGCTAACAAGATTTCAGATCTATTCAAGACCAACGCCAAGGTGATTGCCGACCTAACCGCCGGAATCGCAACCTACTGCCCCCGCTCCTTTGTCTGCATCATCACGAATCCCGTCAACAGCACCGTCCCCATTGCTGTCGAGACGCTCAAGAACCACGGTGTCTTCGACCCAGCCCGGGTATTCGGCGTCACGACCCTGGATGTCGTCCGCGCCTCGACATTCACGGCGCACACCCTAGGCCTAGCTGACCCTCAAAGCCTGAAAATCCCCGTCGTCGGGGGGCACTCCGGGGCCACCATCTTGCCTTTGATCAGCCAGTCGCAGCCCCCGGTGCAGCTGACGCAGGATCAAATCGACGCCATTACCTACCGTGAGGATTATTCCCCACATACCAGTAGACAAGCTAACAAAATCAAGGCGTGCAATTTGGTGGAGATGAGATCGTCAAGGCCAAAGCTGGTGCTGGCTCAGCGACTACCTGCATGGCGTACGCTGGGTTCCGGTAAGTGGAGAGTCGCAAGTCTTCCTTTTCAGATACTAACAGAAAACTTCAGGTTCGCACAAGCCGTCATCAAAGCATCTCAAGGCCAGTCCGGAATTGTTGAGCCCGCGTATGTCTACCTTCCAGGCATCCCCGGCGGCGACGCTATTGCCCGTGAGCTCGGTGTAGATTACTTTGCTGTGCCGGTCAAGTTCGGAACGGGCGGTGCTGAAGAAGCTCTACCCATTGGATCACTTTCTAGCTATGAGAATGACCTGTTGAAGAAGGCAGTGGAGGAACTGCGAGGCAATGTTGAGAAGGGAAAGACCTTTGTACAAGAACAGAAGTAGTCAGCAGAAGATCACCACTTGCGGTTGGTATTCGGTTTTCAAGTGAACAGCATATAGAGCTTATATTTACTTGAGGTTGCTTCCTCTCCACTTTCATCTGCCATTGTTTCAAACCTTTCTAACTCTCTTCTTGTGACCCCGGATTTGCTCGGCTACATAGTCCGTCTTTCAGTAGAGGGAAGGGAATTCCAGGTGGGCATCGCAGTTCCTTGGTTTCAAGACACCGCTCAACGCCAAAGCGTATATAGATGAACCAGCCACCTGAAATGGCACGAGACACCTTGAAGGGTATCTTAAGAAAGCACGCAGGCACAGTCGCCCCCGGCGCCGGATGTGGTGGAGCCAAGCCGGCGCCGAGCAATAGAAGCGGGGGTCCCCCGCCCTGCGCCCGTCACGGCCACCAAAGCCATGAGAAGCCGCCACGTGCGGCTCAAGCCCGGCCCATCCGAACCACAATCTTCACTCCATCGTACAGTTAACGAGGGGCTGCGACTCAGCATCAAAAGCACCGGCAAGAATCGAAAGCAGTGAATCAAAACCTCCGAGCGTCCCATGGCCTCACTCCTGAGCGCACTCTCATTTCTCTTCTTCGGCAGCGCCACGATGTCGCCATCCTTGGGTCTTCTTCGGGCAACGGTCGCGTCCCCAAACATCACCATCACGCAATCATCAACGCCCTTTGCGCCCTCGCCTCTACCGCCGCCGAATCCTAGCACGCACGCCGACGAGATCCTGGCGCAGTTTGCTAAGCTGACGCGCTCCACGTCTTGGCGTCTGGTGTCCAAGATTCCTTTCGAGGGTGAACTCTGGGAGCCGGAGGGAATCGTCAAGGTGGGGTCTGATCGGTACTTTGTGTCCGCGGGCGAGTACACCGTTGCGACAGAGAAGTTCCCCGACGGCGAATGGAGGGGGGGCACAGATCGGACCGCGGGTGCGGGGTTCGGGCATGTGATCGTGTTCGACGGGCAGGGCAAACGAATCGCAGACGCGAGTTTGAATGACAAGTCTTCCACCGAGGTGAGTTGCATAGGCACAGGACGACCGTACGAGCAGCTATGGACAGTGTGAGAGTCTAGGGATGTAGTGCTGACGAGGCAGTACCACCTCGGCGGCATCGATTATGACGGCGAATTCATCTGGGCTACCCTCAGCGAATACCGCCCGAACAGTACGGCCACGGTCATCCGTCTAGATCCCGCGACCCTCGCGTACGAGTCTCTCTTTCGTGTAGACGACCACCAAGGAGGCATTGTTCACGACCCTTCCACCCGTAGCCTGACAACTCTTAACTGGGGTGGCCGTGAGGGGTGTGTTTGGAATCTCGACAAGACGTATCCACCCCTTTCTGAGTATGCGTCACCGGCACGCAGGACGACCAACCCGTCACACTGGGTCGACTACCAGGACTGCAAGTTCTTGGGCCACGCCAAGGAGTATGGAGGCCGCGCCGTGATGCTGTGTTCCGGGATTGCAAAGCTAGCGAGCGGGGTGGAGGTTGGTGGGGTCGCCATTGTTGATGCCTTGACCCTGGTGCCGCTGATGGAGGTCCCGATTGACATGAGGACGGAGAACGGAGTGCTTGTGACGAAGAACCCGGTGGAGGTCGACGTAGTCGATGGCAAGATGCAGCTCATCTTCCTTCCTGAGGAAGGACGTTCCACGCTGTACGTGTACGAGGCTCAGTGAGCGGCGGAGTGGGCGATGCACACGACTGATCAGCATGGAATATCCGACACTGCAGTCTCTCTAGTATCGTCCTCGTCTTCAATGAGATCGGCTTGTTTGGAACCGGTTATTTTCCGTTCCTCGTCCTTGTCATCATCGGCGTTTCCAGCTCTCGAGTTTGCCTCAGCCTCCTGGGGAGGCACAGGTTCGGTCAATTTACCATCCTGCGCCGATGGACCCTCAGTCTTCGCAGCAGGCCGCCAGTAAAGACATGTGCTCGAGAATGTCGTATGTGTACCATCCTGCGGAAACGACAGGAGCTTGTGCGACGCATGCATGTCCTGCATGCATTGGAAGTCGCCTTCCTTCAGGTTGCCCACGTCATCCCACGTCTCCCAACCCGTGCCCACAAACATGGCGGGAAGCGTGGCCAATGCGGCTTCGTATATCGGTCGGTACATGTGAATTGCGAAGAGTAGGGAGTTTGGTTCTACAGCTTCAAAGGCCCCGGGAGACTCGACAACCTGGTGCCCGATGCTCTCGAGAAATTCCTTGTCGTTGGCCGTGAAGCGGGGTTCTTGGAAGACGCAACGGATAGGCTCACTGGATGACTTGGCTGCTAGAATGTCAGACGGATATCCAGATGAGCACTCTTACACATACACAATAGCTCAACCATGTCCAGGAAAGCCGCCAGCTGGATGTAGGTCCTCCTCCTGGCGTCCCATCCACCGTCCTCCAAGTCGAAGGTGCCAACACCCAGACATATCGCCGTATGGATAGGCTGATGGGCGGATTTGTTCGTCTCAATCAAAGCCGCCAGACGCTTGTGGGCATCTGATTCGTGCCATCGCGCACGGAAATTCTCGAATTCGGAGTGGATTTCGGCTACAGATTTATGATCGTGGGGCCCGTCGGCACTGGGATTGGCAGCAGGGGTCTTCGGTATGACGTTTCGAGGAGCACGCCGGAATTTGGACTTGGATTTCACCCGCGTCCACTCCTCCTGCTCGGCCGGTCGATCTTGCGCGGTGGTGGTTTCTGACATGGTGGATGGCGATCAATCGTCGTCGTCGTGGTGGGTGGTGGGCGTCCCGAATTTTGGAGGGACCGGCAGAATGAGGGGTAACGCCTGACCGCTTTCTGAACTGGGAGAGAGACGGCAGGCACATCTTGGTGAGGTACAACACTACTGAAGGCCAAGCAAGTGCTGACTCACGTAGAATGCCAGCTGCAAGTGATGACCTTCGCCATTCCCGAGTCACCTGGCGCCAGAACTTGTCCAGTGGTCAGCGAAACATTCGCAGGTTCCATCAACTCGGGCTAGTGGCCAGCGATTATCATACGAAATACTTGGTAGCAATCGTGGCGGCCATGCCATGGAGTCGTGTCCGGCGATCGAGCAGCGGAAGAATACAGAAAGGAATCACCACCAGGCCGGCCCGCGTGAAGGACCCAACACCCGGCACTTGGTAAGCCACCAAGTGATTGACTGTCAGCACATCGTGGCGTGTATCCCGACACCATGTCGACGAATCGAAGACGGTCGAGACTCGGCTGCGTGACGACTCGTCTGTCCATCAGCCCAGCAGTCAGCTTATGGCGCCTGGCGAAACCCCCCATCGGACGTGGGACAAGTTGCCGAAGGCTCGGATCGCCACGGTGGCTTGGACATCTCTTTTCCGCCGTCGTCAGCAAAACGACTGTCGACCGGCTCAGGCACAAAGCGTGACGAGTCGTGACTTCGACCGTTTGCTACCTCCGCCCGACAAGTCCATCAAGGAGCTGCCTCGTCGAGTTGTCTCACAGAGCTAGCTCCGAGAGCTCTACAGAGCAAAGGACAGCAATGTGCCCCGAAATAGCCCCATCAAATGCCAGGTCCGACGCCAGGCCCGCCGGCAGCAAGCGCAGGTTCGATAGCAGGCCGGAGAGGGGCACCAACGCACACCACCGCAAGCACACAGGGCTTGGCACGACACCATCTCCTGGTCGGCGCTTACAACAACCCAAACCCCTGTTCAATGTTGGCTCCCCGCCACTCAGCACCGTCGCCGCCGAATGCTTGGTCACATCCGCAGCTGCCCATTGGCTCCCCGCTCATCACCCGCCTGCACCCCTACTCCCCTTCGTGGAGCAAATCATCGACGGCCATCACAACGTCGCAGCGGCTCGCCAGCCCCCGAAGGTCCTCATTGGCCTCGTCTCCTGCCGGGCGCACAGGGGGGCAAGTAGGCGGGAGCACGCGGCATGCAGGACGACCGCTGGACGGGCCCCCCAGGGTGACCTCGAACACCCTCTCACCACCCGCCAGATCAAGCCGTGTCGCGGGCGGGGGCGGACCATCCTGTGGTGCCATTGGGTGGATGCGACTGTGCTGCCCATCTTCAAGCGGGAGAATCCCATGCGCCTGCATCTAGACCGGCGGCTGGATCGCTGGGCCGGGTGTCTGCTGCGTGGTCCGGTTTGTCTGGCCCAGAGATATGAGCCCGGGGGCCTCGCACTCACATCTTCTCTCCTCCGTCTTCTCTTTTCTGATGTACAATTTGCGACTCCCAAAGACTGGCACGAACGTCCTGCTGTGCAAGACGACATAGGAAGCATCACTTAATAACTGGGCTGCATCTCGACTACTTGACCACATCGACAACCTCACAACCTCCCCCGCCTTTTCACCAGCAGACAAAGGCCAGCCACCTCGACATTGACAGCGAGGGACGAACCCCATCACCCTACACACTCGCAGACAAAGAATCTCGACAAGAAAGGCTTCGGGGAGCAAAAAGGCGAAGAGACGCCGCACCTGTCCAGATTCACCCTCACCACTCACTGCACACAATCACCACGATGCTCGCCTCAACACTATCCGCCCTCGTCCTCGCGGCGACGGCCTCTGCTCACATCGTCATTTCATACCCCGGATGGCGAGGCAACAACCTCATCACGAACGATACCTTCCCCTACGGCATGCAGTGGACATTCCCTTGTACGATTTACTCTTCCCCCCAACTTTCACCCCCCACCCGAGACTAACATCCCTCAGGCGGCGGCACCCCCGTAACGCAGAACCGCACCTACTGGCCGACCACTGGCGGCGCTGTCGCCTTCCAGCCTGGTTGGTTCCAGGGTCACGCCACGGCCAACATCTACGTCAACATGGGCTTCGGCACCGCCGGTCCTGACGGCGGCCCCCTCAACATGTCCCACACCATGGGCAACGTCTTCCAGATTCTCGGCCCCAGCAAGAACCCCTACCCCGGCACCGTCTGCCTGCCCCAACTGCCAATGCCCAACAACATCACCGTACAGCCCGGCGACAACGCCACGATCCAGATCGTAGAGCTCGCCATGCACGGCGCCGCCCTGTACTCGGTAAGTGCCCCCAGCCTTCTTCCCTGAGGACTTGTCGAACAAGAGCGAGAGGCAAGGCTAACACACGTTCCCAGTGCGTCGATATCACCTTTGCCGAGCCAGGCGACGAGCGCATCGGCGAGGTCAACAAGACAAACTGCTTCAACTCGACCGACATTGGCGCCGCAGACCTCTACACCATCACCATTCGTGAGTCTGGCAGCGACACAGACGCCAAGTCCGGTGCCGCCGAGGCCGCCCTGCGCAGCTACCCCCTGCTCGGCTGGCTGCCGCTGCTCTCCGCGGGACTCTACCTGCTGGCGTGAGGCGGAGAGAGCGATGAAGGTCGGCGGCGAGGAATTGGTAGCGATGATTGGATTTCCTGTACATTGGGCATAGATACCGGCGTTTGGGCGAACAGGCCGCGATTGCGCGGGGGAAGGTTGGGACATCGTTCTTTACAGCCGTCGTGGCGGAACGTTACTGGGCCGAATACCAGGTGGGAGTCGTGGTCTCTCAAGGTATGTTAGTCATGAGTCCGTCCTTCGCTTCGCGGCAGGACGGGATAAATATGAACTCTCCATCCTACTTTCACGCTAGATTGATGTTTTCAGATCGGTCCGGTCTCGATGAGGGCGATTGAAGCATCAACGCCGGAAGCTTAAGCTCAACACCTGAACGCCGTGCTGTTGACCTGGGCCGCAGGGCTCCCAGCCAGTTGGTCGCTTTTTTGGCCTGTTCCTCAAGTCAGTTGCATTGTACAGCGCAGCTACTAGGTGTCCCCAATGCTACACAAGTATCGCACCAGGGCAATATAAGGTGGGAGGACAGCATCTTAGGCCGATCCCGGCCGATAAACGTAAATGGCCATTGATATCCTGCTACCCGACACTCAATAACATCGTGAAATTCGCTTCAGAGGGGGGCCAAACGCAATTCTATCAGCGTTCATTAACTTCCTGTTATGTATCCGTAAGGGCTTGCGCTACGCTCATGGGCAATCTCTACCCGACTGCCAATGCTGGTGTTTCATCCGTCGTGAATCATAAACCGCAGGCCTACCACAGTCTGTCGAGGCACTCGCCCGCGACGTCCTTCACCCTTGGTTCCGGCGCCTTGCCCTTGGCCGTCTTGACCCACTCCTGTGCCTTGAGCGACTCAGCAACGGCCTTGTGGCTGGTGGCGAGTGTGCCCAGACCGACGAGGCCGCGGTACAGTACCTCGGAGTCCGTCTGCTCGGTCAGGATCTTGCCCAGGACCGACAGCAGTCTCTTTGGCACGTCGGATCCCTCGAAGGCAGCTTTGTCCTTACGGCTCAGCACGGAGTAGTTGATGATGGTGGTCGTCGCCGCGATGAGCACATTCCGGTTGTGCGGACCGATGGGTGTGCCGTCGGCGATACCCACGACGCGCTCAAGGAAAGACACCACCGTCGAGGCCTCCCGGGCGACCACCGTGCGGCCCTCCTCCGAGCTGAAAAGGTTGGCAAGTGTTCTCAGAGCCATCATGACACTGTTTTCATTGGGTGATCCGCCTTCGGGCACGTCTGCTGCGCTGCTGATAACGACCTGGACGATGGATCCAAGAATGGACGAGTATGAAGCGGCCAGCGGTGAGGTAGCCATACATCGCAGCAAGTCGAGGCCGGGCAGTCGGTCAGTGTAGGGCCACCTAGCAACAATTTTGATTGCCAACTCAAGGCCCGCCTCGCCAATGGGCGCTGCTTTTTCAACTGCCTGACGGAGGTCCTGCAGCGTCTTCTGTTCGGCGGGGTTGAGGGCGAAATCTTTGCGGCCCGAGGAGATCATGTTCGAGTTGATCTGTAGGATTTTGTTGACCATAGCGTCATACTTAGCAGCCGTGATGCTGAGATATTCATTTTGAGGTAGGACGTTGGGCTTCGCGGCGGGGGTGCCGGGCTGATATCTCGCCTCGGTGCCGTATGGGTCGGCAGCTGGTGCAGCCGACTGGCCCAGGGTCGCGCCTTGGGTGTTTTGGGTGATGAAGTTGGCAACATTGTCGAGGTAGGTCAGGGGGAGTTCATTATCGCCCAGGAACTTGGTGGCTGCCTCATAGGGGTTCTCGGAAAGGTTGTACGGGAGCTTCAGGGGTGGCTTTCCGTCTTCAATATCCACGTCGAACACAAAGTCGTACGTCTTTCCATTGTACTCCGTCTTCTTGCCGCTACTCGCAGCTGAGTCTACAACGGTACCGATGCTGATCCACTGCTGCTGGCCTGTACATTGTTAGTTACGGCATCAGCATAATGATGAGAGGGGGGTTCTTACTTGCAGACCACTGATGGGCTGTGATGGAGCCGTTGCCCTCGTTGATCATTTGGACCTGACCCTCCTTCGTGCCGGACCGTTGCTGAAGGAACTCGGGCCCCGGGAGCTTCTCCTTGTTGATATCAGGGAGCTGCTGCTGCGGGATGGAGGACGCCTTGATCGATTCCTCGAAGCTGGAGATGGTGGCGGCATCCGCCAACCTTTCACTGTTGCGGGTGAAGACGCGTGCAACACCATCGCTGGCGCCGGAAACGATATCACCAGTCTCAGGGCACGCCGCCACGGCCCAAACGGAGATGGCGGGATGGGTGATGGACTGGACACACTCGATACCTTTCCATATCCGAAGGGTGCGATCCTCGCCCGAGCTGACGAGTTCTCCGGATGGCAGACTCGCCAGCGAATAGATAAAGCTCTCGTGGCCGATGAGTTCTCCGACTTGCTGGCCGTTCAGCTTCCACAATCGGATGATTCCGTCGTTCGTCGCACTGGCGACATCGGCGCCGCTGGGGTGGCCCTTGGGCACACGGCACAGCGCGCGCACGACATCTGGCGTGGTGATTGTGGATACCGGCGCAGCTTCGCCGGCAACCGCTTTCCGCAGATCAAAGATGCGGATGTTCTCGTCAGCGCAGCCGGTCAACACCGTGTTCTGATCTAGCGCCAAGACGGCCCACACGGCCTTGTCGTGGCCACTCAACCGCACCACAGGCTCCCAAGAGGAGGTGCTCCAGACGAGTGCCTGAAAGTCCCAGCTGCCCGACACAATGTAGTTTCCGGCTGGGGACACGTCGATGCTGCAGACGTTCTGGGAGTGGCCGACGAGTAGTCGCTCGGCATCATCGCTGGGAGAGGAACTGGGCTGGCGTACTTCGACGAAGGTGTCCTTGCCACCGGACACGACGAGGCCTTGTGGGAAGTCGTTTGAGGGTGGAAGGTATGCAACTGCATTGACGAATTCCGAGTTTTGACTCGAGACGGCAGGTTCGAAGGTCGGGGGAGAGGGGGAGGTTCGCAGCCATTTACGGACGCTACCGTCGCGGGAGGCTGTAAGGATGGAATCGGAGGAGGGGAAGCTAACAGCTTTGACCTAGAAGGGTTTGCGAAAGGTTAGGCAGGGCTACAACAAAGCAAAATAGCAAGCTGTGAACAACTCACATCAGAGTCGTGGCCGGTAAGCTGGGCCGAGAGCTTGAAGTCAGCCATGGCGGATCGGCGGGGTCGGGGTAGTCGGGGTCGCCGGTGAGATGGCAGGCCGTAGAGGTGTTTGTGAAGCTTGTGTAAGGAAGTTCGGCGGGGTATTGCGCGATGCAGCCAAATCAAGTTGATGAACGACGCGAAAGGGATGGCAGTACTGAGGGATCTCGGGATGCAACCTGCGCGACCAGAGAAGGGGAAACAGGTGATTTGTCAAGATGGGGAGAGTCCTGGACCTAGCTACCGATGACGATGGAAGCTCGCAGCACCTCACCCAAGGAGCATAGCACCGCCGGCAGGGAGTACCCAGGTACATGGCAGGAGCGACTTAGGTAATCCCCCGCGCTGGACCTGCCTCTTCGGCCACTGTCCACTGTTGGCAGGAGCATCTGGAGGGCCCGCCTAAACCTCGGCTCGTGACTCAAGCTTCAGCACAGACCTCACTGGAAAGTACCAAGTACTTGCCTTCCACACTGGGCCAGCCCCTGGATGGCGGGGCACGTCTCATGTCAGGGTCCAATTCCTCCCAGCAACAAAGCGAGTGCTTGAACCCCCCCCCTCTCTTCCTTTCCCCTTGGGCCCCCTGCCCCACACTCAAAGGTCGAGACACGGGACGATTGCTGTGGATGGGCATCTTCTTTTCTGTTTCTGCGAAACATCTCCCACCCTTCATCGCCATCTTCAACCCTCAGGCGGTGGCCACTCCTTTCACGGCATCTCGAGTACCTGGATCTCCTACTCCAGATCACGACAGGTACGCTACGACTTTACGACGTCACGGCTGTTTTCCTTTAGTACCATCACGATACCCCTCGACCCGAAGCACTTACCATCCATCGCGACGCCCGCAACCGAAAGACCCAGTAGTCCGTGGCAAGACGTGCGCATTTGAACAAACGAACAGACCCGACACATCTACAATCACATACGACCTACCAAAATGACAACCGAAGCAGTCGCCGCCGCGCGGACCTACGTCCCCCTCACCTGCCACGGTCACTCGCGCCCTGTGCCGCACATCTGCTTCTCGCCGCTCGAGAAGGACGGCCAGTACTTCATGATCTCTGCCTGCAAGGATGGAAACCCCATGCTGCGCGATGGCCTGACCGGTGACTGGATCGGCACCTTCATCGGCCATAAGGGTGCTGTCTGGCAGGCCAGACTGAGCCCTGACCTCAGCAACTCGGCCACCGCCTCGGCCGACTTTACTGCGTATGTTCATTCGCGCCGCCTGCTTTCGGCCCCCTAGCTGACGTATCGTTTGCAGCAAAATCTGGGACACTCACACCGGTGAGATCCTCCTCACCATCCAGCACGACCACATCGTCCGCGCCGTCGCATACCCCCCCGACAACTCGGATCTCATCGCTACCGGTGGCCACGAGAAGAAGCTGCGCCTGTTCGACCTCTCCGAGCATGGCCTCGCCCACAACGCATCGAGCCCGGCCCCCGTGGCTCAGACTATTGCCGCCTCATCCGGCCACGAGATTGGCGAGGGCGTTCACAAGGAGTCGATCAAGATCATCGTCTGGACGCAGAACCCTAGCATCATCGTCACCGCCTCTGGCAAGACGCTGCGCTGGTTCGACCTGCCGAGCCGACAGGTGATCCAGGAGGAAGTCCTCGACGGTGAGATCAAGTCATGCGAGCTCGTGTCGCTGGCCCCCGAGTACACTTCGCCGACCGACATTGGTGGCGGCCTGCCCGTCCTGGCCGTCTCCGCCGGCCGCTGGGTTTACTTCTGGAGCGGCCCCAACGCAACGCAGGAGCTGAAGCGCATCGACATGAAGCACACCGTGGCCAGTGTCGGGCTCGACCTCAAGGGCCGCAAGTTTGTCGTCGGCGAGGAGCCGGGCACTTGGGGTAAGGTCTGCCGCTGGGATGACGGCAGCGATATCGGTACGTTTTTCTTAGAAGCCGGGTGTTGAGTCCTCCTCTGACATGGTTTTAGAAACCCACAAGGGCCACCACGGCCCTATCTGGTCAGTTGCCTTCTCGCCCGACAACAAGCTCTACGCCACGGGCTCCGAGGACGGCACCATCAAGATGTGGAAGAATTGTGAGGGTCCGTACGGCCTCTGGCGCGTCGACAAGGTCGACCAGCCTGAGAAGCCAGCCGCCTAGAAGGACGGTGGACAGAGGCTCATGTCCTCCTCGACGGACGACAGCGCTGGTTTTTTTACTCCGGGCAGCAGCCGCGTCTCTTCGTACCATTCGCTCCTTTCCCCAAATAGTTAGAGTAGACACGAATGCCGCTGGGCACAGAACAGGAACGGGAACAGGACCAGGAACAGGAACCATTTGTCGAACGCTTGGGGCTTGGTATTGCCATTTCGTGATATGCATGCGACTTTTCCTTGTGTCTTTTTTTTTCCTGGTTTCTTCCACCCCCTCGCTGGCCAACTGGGTCTTCCCAGTTGGATGACGAGCAACGCGTTCGACGCTTTTCCACCATCAGCAAACACACGACGCTTGTACTGGCAATGAAGATGAGCACGACAACCATCTCCACCCAATACCTCCACCAATACTCCATCTGCTCTCCACCATCGTGCATGCTGAGCCGCCATGGTCTGAACCAACTGCCACCAGCACATCAATTGAAGCGTGAATGGTTTAGTGGTAAAATTCTCCGTTGCCATCGGGGAGCCCTGGGTTCGATTCCCAGTTCACGCATCGAAATTAAGTTTTGCTCAGCCTGGAAGCCAATCTGTGTATTACTTTTTACAATGATCACCCGCTCTTCCCGCCAGTGTCATTTATGTTTGACCAGTCCAGACCGTCCGTCCATTTACCCAGGCATCTCCTCTTTGACCTAGGCTTGGCACTTACAACAGACATGAGCCGTCAGAACCGGATGACACTTCTTGATACAGGGGTGTCCGCATTCCAAGGCACGCTCACAGGCAGCTCCGCACCCGACGACACTGGGGTTCTTCCAGTCGGACGCCCTGCCGCCCAGCGTGAACGTGGCCCCGTGCCGGACACAGCACATTGTGATGCTGGAACCTCGGACGCTCTTCATGGCGTCCCTGACGGGCCCCCACACCGCAGCCGCCCCCGGCGGAGCCAACAAGTTGGCCATGTTGCCGAACACGGCGTTGAGGAGCCTTGCGCGGCTCAGCGCCACAATGGCGCGGTTCGCAATGCCTAGGAACCCGGCGCTCGGTCCGGCCGCGCCATCGGGGCTCCGGGTGACGGACAGCAAAATGATGTCGTTCTCCTTTCCCTGGAAGCCGTCGACCGTCTGGACCTCGACGCCGCGGCGCGTGTCGGTGCTCGCCAAGTCGGGGATCCGTTGCATGACGTTGTAGACGAAGAGCTTCTGACCGGCGTAGAAAGTCAGGACCGTGACACGCGCCGGATCGACGCCGTTCAGAACAATGTAGTGGGCGAACGCGGCGATGAGGCGGCCCTCGAAGGCGTTGAACTTGGAGTTGTATTGGTTGGTGCTCTCGGGCATGGTGTGGTCAAGCCAGAGGGTGCGCGCGGTGCCCATGCCGGGGACCCGCGGGAGGGCGGCGACCGTGGGGTGGTCGTGCAGGCCGGGGTACCAGACGTTGAGGACCTGGCGGATCGGCGAAGCCATGCGGCGCTGGACAAGGAGGGTGGAGTACGGTACGCCATGCTCAACGAGACGCTGGAAGAGGGAGATGTGGAGGTTGTAGGGTGATTGAGCAAGCATCCTGACGTCCGCGTGAGGCGTGAGCTGCATATGGTCGCCGATGAGGATGAGCTGGCGGATCGACGGGAGCAGTCCCGCCGCAATGTTGGGCTCTCGTGTTTCCGCGGCCTCCTCGATGATGACGGTCTTGGGCCCGATAGCGGCAATGAGGGCACGGTACTTGGTCAGACCGGTGGTTGTACAGCCGATGACGCGGGCGCGCGAGGCCTGAATGGCAATACAGTCCTCGGTCCACCGCTGGATCTTGAGTTCCTTGACGATCATGTCCATTTTAACGAGAACCTCCTTGAGACTCTCTTGGCTATGGCTGACGAGGGCCTTCTGCAAATACCTGTAGACAAAACTTCGGTGGGCCAGCGGGATATCGTTGAGGTCATCGTGGGTTTCGAGCAGAACCTTGACGGCAGTCTCGTCAATGGGATTCGTATCTGGCTGAGTCGGAACATGGCACCAAGTGCCGAGAGGCACGACTTGACTGCTGACAATATCCTTTCGTGTCCGGTTCCGATCATTCTCCGAGAGGCCGGTCGGGTCTGCAGGTTCAATCCGCCGGCTGTCACCTTTCGTGTATATGGGCTGCTGGAAGCCTTTGGTGTGCGTTTCAGGGGAGAACCGGTAATTTAGCCAGATAGCGAATGGGTTGCTTGCTGCCGTTCTGTAAGGGGGGTTCGACGGGCAACGCATCGTCAACGAGAGGACCTGCGTACTGCGCAAGAGCCCTACACTCTGGCAGTATCCCGGGTCAAGCAGAATGACCCTAGTATCCGGGAAAGCTCCGTCTATAATCATCTTGGCTTGGCCACGGTAAAAGTCAAGCTGCTTCTCGTTCTTATACCCGTAGTCTTTCTGTCTGAGAAATCGGCGGCGCAGAATTGGCAATGTACGCTCGTTGATTCTTTCGTCTTTGGTCTGTCCGCCGAGGCGAGCGACCTTGACATCTTCGGCAAGGAGGCGTTTCAGGAGCTCATCCACAGTATCGTTTTTCTGGGCGGTCACTATGATGGGCGGGTCTTTGGGGCCCTGGTTGGCAAGTAGCACTTTGAGCGCTGCCATCGAGGTGTGTGTCTTGCCTGTGCCAGGAGGACCCTGGACAATGGCCAAATCAGACGCAAGCATGCGCTGAAGCGCGTCCAACTGTGAGTCGTCAAGGCCCGTCGACTTTTGCAGAGCTTCGGGCGGATTGCCGCGAGCCGGCATCGTCGATAGACCGTTGTTCTGGACAATGGCAGAAATGTCAATCTTGAAAGAAGGAGCAACGACACCAACTTCGCGAACATTTCCCGCCAGGTATTTAAACAGGGGCGATCTGGGCCTTTAGCGAGCGACGGTGACTGGACGGGAATGCACCTACGTTTCCTGAGCAGCTTGCTTCAGACCAACCATGACATGGCGGACGGCTTCGTAGTAGTTGGATCGAGCCTCGATCATGACCCATTCCTGTGATGGATCGGCCACCTGACTCAGGAGCTGGGGTTGCTCAAATTCGAGATCGAGAATAGGCGTCTGATAGGGCCGCAGGTTCTGGTCGTCTTTGCCGATGACTACAGCGACAAGGCAGCGGGTTTGGAAGTTGTCTTTGATAGGGCTGAGAGCCACACATGAGCCCGGAGTCAAGCGCTGGCTCTGGTCCCAGATGATGTTCTGGGCTGATCTCAGGCTGCAGAACTGGAAGCGGCCGAAGGATCCGAGCCGGATGAGGTTCAGGTCTGTGCAGCGGACCTGGTAGAATACGGTCAATGGCAGGTAAACTTGAGTAAACCATACTATGGACTCACCTTCTCATAGATGTACGTCTCGTTAGTCTCCTTCATCTGTGGATTTTGACGAAAGTCGTCAACGGCACACCAAAGAGGGTGAGTGCCCTCATATCGTAGGATGCTGTATTGGGCCCTGAGGTACGCCTCAGCGGAAGGCCAGAAGGTTCCCGGCAAGTTCTTCGAGGGTTTCGTCAACCCGTGCGGGTTCAAAATATCCCCAGCTGTAGGCAACTCAGCATTATCAAGCCAACCTTCGCCGCCCACCTGTTTGAGATGGTTTCGGATGATCTTCTCGATTCGGGCAGCGTCCAGAGAGTGGTACTTTTAAAGCACAATAATCAGCTTCTATATGTGCAATAACCCGGGCTAGAGATGACGAACCTTAGGCTGCTTGGTGAGTCTCAGCCTGGTGGGCTCGCCACCAGATTCTCTGTTTGGATAGCTGGTTCCGGAAGAATGATCCATGGTGCCGAAGGTTGATGTGGACAAGTGGATAGAGATCCCCCCAAAGTCGCTCTCAGGTGATAGTAAAAGCTGTGGTCAGCAAATCCCATCTAGGGTGACACTGTTTTTACCTCAAGTTGCCTTGAGCAGGTTGGGAGATTCGCCAAGAGCGAAAAGGAAGGGAGAAAGCGGAGAAGAGAAGGAGGGTTGAGGAGGGAAACACAACCTGCACAAGAAACACAAACGTGCGAAGAAGAGGTGTTTCCAGGCGTGACGACGAGCGGAAGAAGGAAGCAGCAAAGAGAAGTTCAACTTCAAAAGACCCGCAAATTAGGTGGCAAGATACTGGGCGTCTTTCTGTTTTGTATTGGTTGAATCAACTGGTCAGGGAGTAACACAGAAAACACAGAAAACACAGAAAACACATGAGTGGGCGATCCGAAGACCACCGCTCGCTGTAAAGGGCAACACAGCCGAAGCCTCATCAATAACTGATCTATTTGGCCGCTTCTTACATTGCTGAGTATCTAGAGAGAGTAGTTAGCCCGGCAGGTAATACACTTGTGTGCGGCCGTTCTAGGCAAACATGACTGTCCGGCGGTGAGTAGGAATTGCATTTGTCGAGACCACAGAACTACACGATCACTTAACAGCTAGTCGCTGGATTGAAATCTAAGATGAATGAGAGCAGAGTCCCAATGGCAATATCAAGACCATTTGCTAACAAACCATTAGGCGTAAGGGCACCGGTGATGCCGTTAAGAAAGCGGAGAAAATCACCCCTACAGAAAGTGCAAACAGACAGGAATATTGGATGTAAAGAGACATTGAAGTTGTATTGGATGACAGCAAGACGACTACGTTAGCAGAGTATAGCCAAAAAAAAAAACGGAGACGGAGCCGGAGCCGGAGACCTAATACCGAGACGTCGTTATTAATAAGGAAGGACCGAGATACCGGAGGTCTGCATGGCCCGTGTTGCCGGTAGGATGGGGGCCGGCAGGTTAGCCGGTGAAGCGCACTGGGTTTACTGGTAGGTCGGCCAAGTACTTGGTCGTGGTCATGGTTTACGTAAGCATCCACCCTGGACCCCTCCATCACGTCCCAAGCTCCCTCCCACCGCGTCGTGATTGTTCACGGATGTCACCCACCAAAAGCCAGAAGACAGCTTCATCAAGGTCCACGTCGCCCTCAATTGGGTCATCCCATACTGAAATCAACAGAGATCGAATGCAGAACTACTATATCCGTCTTTGTTGAGCTTCGCTGGGGAATATACCTCCCGCCCATACGACAAAGGTGTCTCCCTCGCGATACTGCACCTCGCCCATCTGCCTCTTCAACTCGGCACGACTACCTTGAGGATCCCAACTAGCCACCATGCCCGAAAACATGGACGAAGACGATAGAGGTGTGTAATCTTCCGACCCGCCCGCCCCCCCGCCCCCAGCTTTTGCTGACTCGTCCCTAGAATCGAACGCAAGCTCCGAGAATGACCATGATGAGGTCATGGAAGATGCCGACGAAGGCGACGGTGACAACGAACCAGAAGAAGACGACAACGACAATGACGATGAACAAGACGAAGGCGACCGCGAAGGTACGGCAGATGATGCGCAAGATTCGGGCAACAAGGCCCCCGACGACAATACCTCCGACAAGGCCGATCCCCAAAACGGCACCCAGACCGACGCCGCAGGTACATCAAGGGGCTCGCGATCACCCTCGGCACAGGATGACTCGAGGGTCGAGCCTCCTTCCTCAAGGCTCTTCCCCACCGTCCGCCCAGAAGCCTTGACCGCCAGACTCTACGACATTGTTCCGACGATGGCCGCTCCGCAAGCTACTAGTATCAACGCCCTTGCAGTGACGCCTGACCTGCGGTACTGGTTCACCGGCGGATCTGACGGCTACATCCGAAAATACGACGGCCCTGGTACCATCAATGGCAAGCAGCTCTTGACGGTCGCTCAACGCCATCCTTTTGTCGACAGCGTTGTCAAGGCCGGCATTCTCATGTCATACTGGGAGAACGAAGAGCCGGGCCCGCCAAATCCGCGCGGCAATGAAGAGCACGTCACGTCGCCCGTCTACTCCCTCGCCGTCCATTCTCAGGCGCTGTGGCTGCTTTCTGGCCTTGAGTCAGGCGGCATCAACCTTCAGAGTGTGCGCCACGACGAGGGCAAGCGCATCACCTGTCTTCAGCAGCATACCAATGCTGTCAGCATCTTGAGTCTGGCACAGGACGAGCAGAGCGTGCTCAGCGGCAGCTGGGACAAAAGCATTCTCGACTGGGACCTGAACACGGGCAGCGTCAAGCGGCGCTTCGAGGGTACCGGTGGCCAGATCTCAGCCATCGAGCTCCGGCCAGTGAACGGCGCGCCGGTGCCCGCGGAGGCGTCGGATGTACAGGTCAAGAGTGAGACCTTTTCCTCTAACAACAGCAGAGCGCCGACAAATGGAGCGTTTGCCAGCGCAAACGAGACGAACGGCTCGGCCCCACCCAACGCAGCAGCAGAGGTGCCAGAAGCCCAGGCGTCCCCGGCGCATGAGTCGCTGTTCGGCGGGAGCGACACCGGATCCTTGTTTGGTGAAACAGGGGCGGGAGGTTTTGGGGGTGATGAAGATGACGAGTTCTCGAGAGCGATGGACATGAACATGCATGGGAGCGGGGGTCAGGATGGCGGTATGGAGGGCGGGATGGATCATTCGGCCGACATGGCAACATTCGACTCGGAGACGGTGCCGGGACCGGCTGCTCAACCTTCCCAGCCTCCCAGTAGCCCCCTGGTGGCGAAACAACCACCACCACAACCTTCACCGGTCGTGCCACCCGCGTCCATCAGTAACCCGACGGCTGATCAGTCGGTGACAGACCAAACAACGTCCCAGCCCGCGCCGCCAATCGAACCCGAAGCTTCGACCTCTGTGCCGCCAGAGCAGCCCCCGGACTCGCCATCACTCGTCTTCTCCTCTAAACCAGCCCCTCCCCCTCTCGACCCAACACAGTCATCCGACACTGTATTCCTCTCAGCCGCGGTAGACGGAACGATCCGCATTTGGGACCGTCGCGTCCAAGACCCCGTTGCGCGAATCGGGACCCGCACTGGCGTGCCCCCGTGGTGCATGGGTGCCACTTGGAGTCCAGATGGCAATTGGATATACGCAGGCCGGCGAAACGGTACGGTGGAGGAGTTTAGCATCCACAAGGCACGCAGCGGGTGGGATCCCGAACGGACGCTCAAGTTTCCGGCCGGCAGCGGCGCCGTAACCGCCGTGCGGGCGATGCCGAACGGGCGGCACTTGATTTGGTATGTTTTCTCCGCTTGTCTCACTTGACTGCTCATGCTGATACTCCGCAGTGCCTCTCACGACATCCTTCGACTTTACGACACGCAGGATACGGCGGCGTTCAAGAACTCGAGTGTGCCCTTCCTCATCGTCCCCGGCCCGCCACGTGCCGGCGTCATATCTTCACTGTACCTTGACCGGACATGTCGATTCATGATCTCGACGGCTGGCACGCGAGGCTGGGAAGGCTCCAGTACGGAGGTTCTTATTGGGTACGAGATCAACGTCACCGGTAACAAGTAGCGGACTGGGACGATTGTGGCTTTTACCTCCCATGCGAGGGGTGGAGACTTCGGACAGTTAGGGATGCTATCACTAGGACGGGCGGTCCTTGGTGCTAGCGGCGTTAAGGGGCAGTAGGAATACCCTTGTTTGACGTATCGACGTAATTGTGGTTATGAAATTGAGTCCATCAATCAAACGGCTCATCAAGCATCGAACAAGTGACGGGTATATCACTGAAATTTGGAGCGGCTGCCGGATGATGGGATGATCATGGCATTGGTGAAGCGCAAACACGTCTACCCAACGTCTCAGAAGTCGGCAGCTGCAGAATATTTCGAATTTTCGACCCAGATGTCACTTGCTGACCCAGCATCTGCTCCTATTTACTGCCTCGATTCACCACATCCCTCATTATCATCTTCACAGCCGTGCTTCTGGCCATTGTAGCTTGCAGGCCTGGACGATTATCGGCGTTGAGCACCCCTGCCATTACTTCCTTCCTTGGTTCCGCCTTCACTCCCAATGGCCACTTGTAAGAGACCAAACAGTTGTTAAGGGGCGAGGAGAAGAGACTAGTTCACTGATTGTCACTTTTCGGCCCTGCCGCCGTAGTCATATAGCGGGGCAATGTCTCCTCGATGCTGGCTCGTGTTTAGAAAGCGGTTCGGCAAAAGCTTTTAAACTCATAATAGGGAGTACGACAGTTTTCTGGCTCCTAGTGTTTTGAAGTGCTGCATGGACGCAAATTAGTTATGTGTGTTGCTATGTAGGTATAATATAGTGCCCGAGTCCAATCTGGCAAGTAGAAGACACAACAGTGGACTTTTCAAAGGCGCTCTGTTACCCATGAGTCTCATATTTGATTTGCATCAACATACCCGTCAAAGCCACAGCAACACTAACCGATGACAGGCTGTGATATTCATAGCAAGTCTGTTACCCCAACGCACATCAGACGATCATCACCTCATGGTGTCCATGTCTGAAAGTGGTTCGGATCACGTCAAACAGTCTGAGGCTATCCTGCCGGGCGACAGGAAAGGCGTGTAGAAACCGGTCAGAGATTCATTGAACATCACCACCTCGCCATCAATAAGACTTTACTGGGGTACCTTATCCACAAAGCCGTCATTCGATCTAGTGAAGGAAGGCGTTGCTTATCTTTCGTGTCTGTCTGCCGTTGGTGCAGCCAACGGACTCATTGGTTTACTCAACAGCTCAACTGCATGCGGCATGAGATACCGACGGCACTATCTGAGGAAATTTCGGTCAACGTGGAAACATAACCGTCCAAAGTAACCCCATATCAATGCTTCTGACGCTTGAGCAGGAGCAGCGCCATACACGCAGATGGAGAAGCTTCACGTACTGCAGACTCGCCCTACTAGGGCACGATGAGGGACACCACCATCATTCCTATACTTGATATCAAGTTGGCGGTAGCGAAACTAATAACGACCGTGTGAGTACCGTGCGCGATATGTTGACTGACATCTCGAGATTAAATGGAGGCATCTCAAAATAAATCGAGAGAAGCATCTTGACTGAGTGCAAGAAAATGCTGATAGATGAAACCCAGCTTGCCTCTTAGGCCAGAGAAGGTAGGCGTAAGAGAACACGGTACGTATGAGCATCTTTCAGACTCATGCTGCTGTGAACTTATTATCACGAAGACTATTTGAAGCTTGCCAGAAAAAATGCAACGTAGCAAAGAGCTCTAGCACGTACTGAAGCCCGTCCCAATCGTGAGGTTGAGGGAGTGGTGGTTGCACTTGCATCACTCGATTAGTTACATATATCAGCCGCAGTAGACCCTCAATCCCGGGACCCATGCGGACGAATGAATCGATAAATTCGGCGTCCAGATCAGAAAGAGTGATGACAGGCCTAGTTCCAGATGCCTGGGCTGTGTATCTACGGCAAGTCTTCAGCGAACCAATGTCACTAATCAGGGGTATTCGGTATCCCAAGCACACTCATCAGAGCTGATAGTTAACAGAAGCAGCCGCAAAACATTCGGCTCTTTACTCGAAACATTCCCGACCCTGTGCATGAACACCCTGCCAAAGAGATCCCATAGCAAGAGTCCCAAAATAGAGGGCAATCTGGTCAATAACCAGGCCTTCCCTAGTCGCACTGACGTCTGTCGTCTCTTCCAGTCTGGTCACTGACACAGTTAGGGAGTTTGAGCAAGTGCTCGCCGTCTGGAAGACATGGTCGTTTTGATTTTCGAGATCAAGAACAGGACGCGGCCTTCTCAGAGATAGATACACTGAAGTTGTTGATCATGGTGTTCCGAGTCGTTGGTGGAATGATGGGCTAGCCAGGACTTATTTCGCGGCTCACTGGAATCACATTGGAGTTGATAGCCTGCCGAATCTTTTCATTTGACCCAGGTCCTTCAGCATGACGAAACCAGACGCACCAAAACGGAACCTCAATGTTATGACATCTTAGACTGGAAGCTGTGCCATATGATATCGAACAACTGAGCGGATGGGTTTGAGCATGAGGCAGAGTATGCCGAGGGAACATGCAGTGGTGGGTCGGAAACTGCGTCCATGGTTGGACAGTGCGATACTCTGGGGGTATCTGCCTGAGATGAGGAAGCTTCGTGAGGCGAATTCGGGTTGCGGCGCGCATTGTTTGCGATAGATTGGCCCACTGAGATCGCCCTGAGTACTTTTGCCCGGCTGAGGCGAGCCTTGTCACGACTGACGCAGGAGACGTCAGCCATGCGACAAACTTCACAAGGAGGGGGAGGCTGACACTTTGCGCACAGTCTATTGCATCTCTCGCAGGCAATCAGGTTCTTGGAATACATGCCAGGCTTTGATGAATTATACAGACATGATGTCCTTCATGCGAACCACAGTAGGCCGCTATTGGGAGACCAGAGGCGTGCGTCGTAACAAGAGTACTTTTGTATACCTCCAATATAGGGCAAACATGTGGTGGCAAACCTTCCGCGTTTTCAACGCACTACTGGTCGAGCATGTATGTGTTACCCCAAAGCGCCATCCATGCCTCACCATATGAAAGGCGGAAAGTCATTGGGTACGGTCCGTTCGGGTTAGTCGGTTCAAGGCGGCTTCGTCGTATCGTCGGCCGAATACCCAGCGCGGCAGGTAGATACCTTGTTGGCGGCCAGCCTGACACGTCAGATGTATCTATGAGGAGTCGTTCACTGAGACACTTGCAAGTGTCTATGGGGGTTGGCAAGCCGGCTCCACAAAGAAACGCACTCGGAAACTTGACGTAGGCGGAAGTACGTATACAAGCCTGATCCTCGAATGGTCCCACGCCGAAATCACACAAGACTTAGCCAAGGAACCCCGGCGCTGAATTTGACACGGTAGCTGGCGAAGGGTGTCATGGTCAAGACGACATCCTGCACGCGTTACTAACACCGCCCCCCCCCAAACTACATTAGTCGTTCCACAGCATTGGGATGGCGCCTCACACCTAACACACGGCAACACAAGGACCCGGCTGCAGCGCGTCCGGCGCGTGGTGAGCAACGCCGCCTAACACAGCTTTCTCTGGTAGGTAATGGGGAAGTGCCACACTTGGTGATGCGGTCGTCGATGGCGCAAGGCTTCGGGCTTCACGAGGAATTGCGACTCCCCCAGTACGACGAAGGAACTGTATGACTGTAGCTTTCAATATTAAAGATATCAATACTCTGCCTAATGAGTGTTGGGTATTCATCAATAAACGCATATGCAATCTGGTGCCCCCTGTACAGACTCCAATCCCGTAGAGCAAAGGAAACGATCACTTAAAGTCCCGAACCGCTCCCGGCAGACCCGTGGTCAGTCCTAGGCCTCTTCCTCGGGGGATGCATCGTGCCCCATTGCTCCTGCTCCGGAGCCTCTTCCAGCCACCGCTCCATGGCGAAACTCAGTCTCGCTGGCGGAGCCGGCGACGTTCGGTCGGCCTCGGCCCGGAGGCGTTGGGCTTCTGCCTCCCATGCCGCTATCGCTGCCGCCATCTCCGCGTGGGCGTCTGCCTCTGTCTGGGCATGGGCCTGGACATGGGCTTCAAGAAGTGCCACCATGGCCTCAACCTCGGCGGCATGCGCACGAAGGCGTGCCTGAGCGGCGGCAGTGGCGTTACGTTGGAGTCTTTCAGACATCCTGTCGTCGACACCATTAGCTTGGTCACGCCTATGGCGGAGGATGGGTGGAGGGAACTGACGCGAGGAGGGTTAACAAGCCCAAACACATGCACAAGACTTTTCTGCTGGGTCTGGCGGATGGCCGCGTCGACAACCCAGACGAACGGCAGCGGAAAGTGGAGGGAAGTGGTTATATGCCACGGCAGGAAGCAGTATTGAACCCCTCGAGTCAAGGAGGAACAGGTGGTAATGAAAGGGGGGGAAATAGCTGTGAGAGTGAGTGTTGGGATGGATTGGGAGGAGGACGAGATGGCAGATAAAACACAAAGCTCAAATCGACAGAGACGAGATACTGCAGGTTTATACCTCTCCTCTGCCCTCCTGCCCTCCTGCCCTCCCCTTCACCCCCTCTTACCATGCCATGACATGCCACGACATGCCACCCCGGGACCCAGCACCTTTGTCGTCTGATGACCTCTTGCCTGCCCCAAGACCGACTTACCCTATGACGTCCCCGGGCAAAACAAGCGAGAACGAAGCTGATAATCCCTAGCTCGCAGCCCGCAGGTCTGTTGTCCCGCCAGTGAAGGGGACGGTGATCAAAACTGCATCAGCTTCGTGTTACGACAGCCAGACCCCGCCGAGTTGGAGGAAAGCGCAGGCGAGGCCCGGCGAGCCAACCAAAAGCCGAAGCAGAAGCCCGACAACCAAGAACGAACGGAATCGGCAGCAGACACGGCAGCAGACACGGCTCGAAGGAGAATGGGGGAGGGGAAAGGCATGGGGATGGCGTGTGAGTCCCGAAGGGCGCCGACGGTGCCCCTCCTCAGGCCGACCACACCTTTCGGATACCTGCAGCACAGCCAGGAAACTTGGAGACAGCCTGCCGCCCTTTTGTTTGCTTGGTCGCATGACGACTCGATGGCTTGATGGCTTGTTTGCTTGTCTGCCTGATTGCCTGCTAATAACAGAACGAAGAAACGCGACAAGGGAAGGCAAAAATCTAGGAAGCGGATGGGGGGCGGGTGCCCGAACAACATGAGACAAGACGAGAGGCAACAGTCTGTAGACATGAGAAAGCGTGGGATCTGAATGTACCGCGTTGGCATTGACCATCAAGCATAACGGAATCTCCGTAAACAACCAGTGCTTTGCTTCCTTTGCCTGCACTCCCCCAAAGACTTTCCATCCCCCGCCGTGGCCCGTGTGGCCGGTCCTAGATGGCTGGCTGGCTCTGCCCCCACCGCCACCTCCTCTTTCCCTCCTCTGAGCTCTCTCGTTGCAAAAAGAATCGCATCCATGGTGTATTTCCCCTCTTGCTTTGCTTCCCGAGAATACTCATGACATGGTGTTAAACACAACCATAAAACCGCCATCCCAATACAAAATGACACAGGTGAAGATTACCATTATATACTAGATTTTGCTGGCCGGATGGCTCTGGGCCGCAATGCATGCAGAACTTGACAAAGAAATGCCTGACGATGCAGGGCTTTCGTCGGAGGACGGGTGGGGGATATATGTATGTGCGTGTAGGATTGTTTGATATCACGGATATCATTGACCAACAGGCGTGTGGTGATAATATTGCACCGGGACCATAGGCCACTCTGCCGATACAGGCGTTGGTGTTGAGCTGTGGTCATCGACGACAGTGCTCCCAAAGCTCTCCCAGTCCTCAAAAACCACATTATTTGGCATGTAGTTGAAGTTCATGGGCGTGGCTTCTTGCGGAGGCGGAGGGAGCTCGCGATCGAGCGAATGTCGGATGGGATCCGAGCTGGCACGAGGTGCCGAGGGGCCTTGGTGAAACAGCGGCGGCGGCATCATGTGTTGTTGATGAGAACGCATCTGGTCCATGTGTTGCTGCTGATTCCTCATCTGGTCCATGTGCTGCTGATTCCTCATGTGATCCAAGTCCATATGCTGCTGGTTCCTCATTTGGTCCATTTGCTGCTGCTGCTGTTGGTTCCGCATCTGGTCGACGAACGGCTGATGAGTGCCCTCTTGAGAGGGCACGACAGGCGGCGACGGCTGTTGCGTGGGCAGGGTCTGGGAGGGGATCGCGGGCGGTGGCAGCAGTGGCTGGGGCGGGTAGGCCTGCGGCGGTGGAGGCGGGGCGAGAGTGGTAGGCTGCGGCGGATAACACTGGGCGTAGTCCATGGGAGGAGACGCGGGGACGTTGAGGAACACGAGGTCGGCGAGTTCGTAAGCGACGGAGACGATGGACTCGGCCTCGGTGCTGGAACCCGAGAAGAACTCGAGGAGGTCCTGCAACTGGCCCGGACACTCATTCTCCATGAAACCCTGAGCGCGGCCAGTTTGTGTCGGGTTCCAACTGAAGTTGGGCTGGCGGCCAGCGAACTCAGCGGCCTTGCCCATAAGAATATCTTTCCAGGCTTCGTGGATCAGAGGCTGATGCAACAAGCCATAGACGACCCTCGAGTGCATCCAGTCCGATTTTGTCTTGCCCGATTCGAAATGCCGGGCGACGTGCTCCACGTGGCGCTCTCGGGAAGGATGCAGGGCGGAACAGAATCCGCAGGCCCAGTACTTCCTCCTCTTAAGATACTTGACGACCTTTTCCGAGTGGGGACACGTCTTGCAGCCGTGAGAGGACTTGTGGTGTTGGTTGAAGGTGTTGGCACCCCAGAAGCTCCTGTTGCAGCCCGGCTCGGGGCAGGGGTACTTCTTCCACCGCTCGTGGAACTCCTCCTCGTGGCGCTTCCAGTCGTACTTGCGCTTGAACCTCGTCTCGCACGAGGTGCACCAGTAAAAGTTGAACCGTCCGGGACCCCATCCGGTCTGGGCGCTGGCGACCTGAGGTAAAGCTCCGCCTACTGAATGCTGTGGGACGGACTGGGACTGTGAGGAAGGGCCCATCGTGGGCTGAGAGTAGTGAGTGGCAATGGAGGCGTTGGAGTTCATGGAACCCATGGACCAGATGCTGGCGTGGCCGGATGAGCCGGAGCTGGTAGAGGAGACGGAGATGCGCGGTCGGTGGCCGACCTGGCCGTGGCAGATGCCTGGGGGTGGGAGGCCTGTCAGCGGCGTGGAAGGAGACGACAGGGTCGAAGACGAACCTCTTGTGGACGCATCCTCCAAGACGGTTTCTGTCGATGACTGCGAGGACCTGTCGCCCGCCTCCCACATTTCCAAGAGCACCTCGCGCGACAAGCCAGAGCTCTTGAGGGCTTCGAGGGTGCGCCTGGCCTCGACCAAGACGTCGGCAGGTGCATCCTGCATGGGGTGGTCCATGGCGACGCCGTGCTCTTCCCGGAGGAAGGGGTGGTGTGTGGTTGTAAGATCGGGGTCAGCCGACGCGTGGACGGATGCTCTTTTCCTCACCCGATCCAGGCGAGTTCAGCGGACGCGAGTAGCGGGATCGTTCGACGGAGGGTATGCGGGATGTTGCGTATGTAGCGAGCAGGGAATGGAGAGACTTGAGACTTGCGTCGAATTCCGAGATAAGCAGTCGAATTGAGCGAGCGTGGTCCGGACTCGGTTGGGGTTTCGGCGTGCGATGGTTGGTCAGGCTGGGGAGAGCGTGGTGAGGCAAGCGAGCGTCTTGATGGTAACAGCGCTGACTTTGCGCTTTCTGCCTCGGCTTCTCCGAACCTGCTGCAAGTGACTGACGATACCAAGAGTGTGTGTGAAACGAGCGTGGGCGAGCAATTAGATGCTGCTGGAGAGAGAGCGCGCGAACGAAGGTGAGGCGGGTGGAAGCGAGTGAGGTGGTATCGCCGCGGGAGCGTAGTAAACGATTGACTTGGGTTGGATTGACGGGAGGCGGAGGACGGGAGGACGGACGGGAGGTAGTGAGTGAGTGGTGTTGAAAAGAGGCAGGGTAGGTAGGGTAGGTTAAGGCAGCTAAGAAGAAGCAAAACCGTGTTGGAAGGCTAGCGGGCGCCCAGGGGGGGGGGGCCTAAGAGGAGAGCGGGCTTGTTAGTCAGGAACAAGAACAAACTTGGTTGCTTGGTTGCGCAGCGAGGTCAAGGTGGAGAAGAGCCTGATTCCGATCATAAAGAAGGGGACCAGGATTAGGATTGAGGGTGGAAAGGGCTTGAGCTTCTGCTGGGAGGGGGACTGAGCGACGGACGAGAGCGACGGACGAGAAGGATGGATGGATGGAGGATGGGCCAGGAACAGACGGCATGGGCAGGATCAGGGGGTTTGGGGGCTGGGAGGGGGGACCCTGGTTAGGAGCAGGGAGCATCCCACGACAACAAACGAACCTACCTCTCTTCTTCGTCTTCCCAGTCT